>JAVBJF010000531.1:0-202602 GCA_033439095.1 Pseudococcus viburni | reverse complement strand
CTTTTTATCACGTTGATACTGGTCACTCGTCAAAGTTGCGAGCATTCTACCGCGTAAAATTATTCAACGCAGTAGGTAGCCTAAAGGCGTGCATACCGAATGCGTATGCACATAAACTAGATATACAAATGCAACGGTATGAATGAGCGTGCCAAAGGGTATAACACCTGTGATAGGTGTTATGCAATATATATTTGTATACGTAGGAAAAGTATACGGAGGAAAAAATACACGAAACGCCATAATATTCATTACACAATTTTATACGGTGGACATGAGACCCGAGGGGGACTAATGTATAGGTAGTTGGGCATACACACAAAAATACTCGGAAAAACAACGAGGCGACGAACGACCAGCACCAAAAGGAATAAAATGCGTGACTCATTTGCAATGTATTGGGGCGTCGCGACGCCTCGCCGAGAGCCGACACTTACGATTACGTAATAAATATAAACAACCGCGGTGCTACCGACGATGCTTCTGAGCCAATATGATTCATGCATAGTCGACTCGTATGTATATCTATGTATACGTAATGTAAAATTTCCTCCGACGACGTCCGTAATAAGTATCCTCAGGTAGGTAATGGAAGACACGATGGCTGGCTGGCGCCTAGCGTGTGTTGTGTGTGGCGCTGGGACGATGGCTTTTTATCACATTGTCGAACGTGTTGCCAACGATTACTCATTGGGCAAAATGTTGAGTAAAATGCCAAGACTTTTTTTCTTTTAGAAAAATAATTAATTTAAATTCGTCGTAAGTTTTAATTATTTTTTGTCCATTCTCGATCAACTAAGATCTGATTTAGGAAACAAGGTCAATGACTTCTACCGTGCTTTATTCGTTGTCCCCTGCAGGCGAAGCTAGGAAAAAATGTAATGTAAGCTAAGAGGTGAACATGTTATGCTATCATAATCCAAAAAAATTGAAAGGTAAAGGGGCAAGGCAAACGATTTCTATTTTTTTTTTTTTTATTGTGTTCAAACAGCAACATTTTTTTGCTCAGAAAAATAAGTTTTCTCCAGACTTTCGGGTCGTTTCATGAACGCGTTCACACACATTCGTTCGTTTTCGTTCAGTTCATGTTTAGTTTCGTTTTCAAAATTTTCTTTCGTTCGTTTCAGTTCAGTTTCGTTTTGAGTTTTTGCGTTTCATTTGTGGCTTGAACGAGTTTTTTTTAAAATTTGCTACTACTTTTCTAATCAGGCTTGGGCCATTCGTTTCAAAAATGAATGAAACCTTGTTCAAATTCACGAACGAAACACAAAAATAAACTGAACTAACTGAACGAATGCAGTTTTTAAAATATTTAATGCTCTTGTTTTTTTTGTTTTTTGAAAAATTGCCTCTTCAATTTTAAATAATGACAAACTATCGTCTTCAAGTAACCATCTACCAATAAACAGTAAACTTTTTTCAAAAAAAAAAAAAAATGAACCACTCGTTCCAGGAGAAAAAAACGAGTCTCATCTATACAAAAATGTACCTTACTTGGAAAATTTTCAATTTTAAAAGGAAAGAATGAAAAATGAACTTTGGGTGAGATCAGTTCGTTCATATTCGTTTTTTTAACCGTTTACGTTCAGTTTGTTGCACTCAAAAAAATAAAAAATAAATTTTATTAAACGTAATAATAAAAAGGCACCATTCACAAAACTAGTAAAATTTATTCAAAAAATAATAATATTTATCGCAAAATTGACAAACTTTATTTTCTATGCAATAAACTTTACCAAATTTCGTGATAAATTTTATTATTTTTTTTGATAAAAATTGCTAATTTTGCGAATGGTGCCCCGTTATTATTTTTTTTGGATAAACTTTATTTTTTTTAAATAAAATTTATTATTTTTGGATAAAATTTATTTATTTTTGGATAAAATTTATTTTTTTTGTATAAAATTTATAATTTTTTGCAACACTTTCTATTCATTTTTCATTCTCCATTTTTCTCTGTGTGTAAAAAACTCGTTCATGAACTTGAACGAGTTTTCATTCTTATTTAAAACCAGGGTGTCCATTTTCTGGAAAACCTGAAAAAGTCTGGGAGTTTTGGAATTTTCTCTGGAATTTTTAGAAAATTCCCCAAAAAAGGATAAACCATTTAGAAAAGTGTTTCTTTGCTTATTTTATTTTAAATTTTTCAAAAATGTTTGTCCTTGCTCCGCTCGGACGAAATTATTACATCATTTCACTGATTTTTTTATTCATCATTTTTTGTTGACCGTGATGTAGGTACAATAAAATTGATATTCGAATGCATGTTTTTGTCCATTACATTAAAAAAATTCAAAAAAATTCTTCTCACTACGCTAGGAGTAATTGAATCAATTTAAAATTTAAGTTTTTTGGAAACTTACTTTTTAATCAGTTGTGATGAGAAAGAAATACCATGATACCTTTTACCACCACGTTGAAAAAAAAGAGGAGGCTCATTCTATGTCAACTCGACCAGGTTTTGACCTTGGGTCTGCCGATTTCGCTCAAAATTTTTTTACGAGTTCTCCTCGATGATCTAATGAAGGAATCACCGTCATTTCGATCCTAATCTTTCAAGGGGGCGAGGGGTGGCCCTTGTAATTTTCGTATAATTAGGATTTTTTGCGAAATGGCTCAACTTTGAAGGAGCGTATCTCGAGATTGGTTAGGTCTAAAATGAATCTTTTCATGCTGTTTTGTAGAGAATTGAAAGGAGATTCGAAATTGATAATCACTTTTTGAAAAGTTCAAAGTTGAGCTTTTGTGATGGAAGCTCAACATTCATGATAAGTACAAAAGATGAAGGGCCCCATTTAAAAATCTGAAAAAATTACTATAAAGAGAACTTTTGATGTATTTTTCAACTAATTATTTTTCAAGATGGGATCTCAATACCCCTGGGGGGACACAGGGGTCCTAAATTTTGGTCAAAATTCAAAAAATGGAAAAAGTGAAGTAATACATCGATTCCTACTAATTCGAAGGCGCTGAATTCGAATATGTGCTTAGTTTTTTTCATTCGACCCTCTGAACCCCCTATCAGCCCCATAATGAGGTCAAAATTCAAAAAAAATGAAAAATAACGTATGACGTGTCGTTTGTTGGGTTTTTGAGGGCGCTGAGTTCGAATATTTGCTTATTTTTGGGATTCGACCCATTGGTGCCCCCCTAGCCCCCAATTTTGAAAAAACATATTCAAAAAAATGGAAATCGCATGTGTCGTGTCATATCGATTTCTACTAATTCGAGGGTTCTGAGCTCGATTATCAACTTACTTTCTCGATCCGCCTCCTTCGTTCCCCACACTGACTCCCAAATTACTAAAAAATTTGAAAAATCAGTGTGTTTTTTCAAAATTGAGGGGCTAGGGGGGTACCAATGGGTCGAATTCCAAAAATAAGCAAATATTCGAACTCAGCGCCCTCAAAACCCCAACAAACGACACGTCATACGTTATTTTTCATTTTTTTGAATTTTGACCTCATTATGGGGCTGATAGGGGGGTTCAGAGGGGTCGAATGAAAAAACTAAGCACATATTCGAATTCAGCGCCTTCGAATTAGTAGGAATCGATGTATTACTTCACTTTTTCCATTTTTTTGAATTTTGACCAAAATTTAGGACCCCTGTGTCCCCCAGGGGTATTGAGATCCCATCTTGAAAAATAATTAGTTGAAAAATACATCAAAAGTTCTCTTTATAGTAATTTTTTCAGATTTTTAAATGGGGCCCTTCATCTTTTGTACTTATCATGAATGTTGAGCTTCCATCACAAAAGCTCAACTTTGAACTTTTCAAAAAGTGATTATCAATTTCGAATCTCCTTTCAATTCTCTACAAAACAGCATGAAAAGATTCATTTTAGACCTAACCAATCTCGAGATACGCTCCTTCAAAGTTGAGCCATTTCGCAAAAAATCCTAATTATACGAAAATTACAAGGGCCACCCCTCGCCCCCCTGAAGGATTAGGATCGAAATGACGGTGATTCCTTCATTAGATCATCGAGGAGAACTCGTAAAAAAAATTTGAGCGAAATCGGCAGACCCAAGGTCAAAACCTGGTCGAGTTGACATAGAATGAGCCAGGAGGAATAGGAACAGAATTTGTAATCATTGGCCATGTTTTGGAAAACCCAAATAAGGGGAAAGTGATGAATTTTCATCTTTTGAAGATCTGTTTTCGCAAAAAATTTTGCCGTCTCTTCGCTCGGGCTCAACACATTCATCTGTCTCAACAAAATAATTTATATTTTACCTTTTCATTGAATTTTTTTTAATTTATTGGTACAATCTGTACTGGAACCAAAGCGCAAACATCAAGATTGGGAAGCAATACTTGAAGAATAAAATCAGAATAAGGAAAGGAGTGAGACAGGGCTGTCCTCTCTCACCACGGTGCAGCTGTTCAACATGTACGCTAAAGAGATCATGAAAGAAGCGCGAATAGGAAAAATGGGATTGAAGATCAATGGAGAAAGAATAAATGAGATGAGCTACGCAGATGATAAGGTAATAATCGCTGAAACAAAAGCGCCAATGTAGAGGATAAGGAATGAAAATTAATGCAGTTAAGATTGTCATGAAGTTTACAAAAAATGATGATAGCGAGGTAAAGATTAAGAATGGGATGCGAGAAATAGAGAACGTAAACGAATTCCGATATATAGGAGCACTAATAAACAACGATGGAAGAGATCAGAAGGAGATAAAAACATAAATATTCTTGCAAAACCTGGATTATGAGTGCGGAATGAGAAAACATAATCCACCTTTAAAATGTGGTGTTATTAAAGACTACTAAAAATCTCATGGAAAGACTATGTAACCAACCAAGTAGTTTTAGCATGAATAGGAGAAGGATGGAAACTCCTATTACAAGATATTAAGAACAGGAAAATGAAATACATAGCGCACAAAATTCGAGAGAATGGTATCTTCATGCTAGCTGTTCAGGGGAAAATACAAGGGAAAACAATGAGAGGAAGAAGGCGGTCAGAGCTACTAACAACAAACTCACCGGCCAATTCACCTTGCAAGACATCAATTGTGCAAGGAGTCGCCAAATATAGGCGAAGATATAGATGCATGCAATCTCATATCATGGAGACACGACCACGACGACAACGACAATTGGTACAAACTGAAAAATTGCAGGGAATTGCACGGATTTATAAATTTGAGGCAATGATGTTTGGGGGGGGGGGGGGTGGGTGGTGGTGATGTGTGGAATTTTTTTTATTTTTAGTCTAGAAAATTTGAATTTTTATTTGCTTGATTTGGTAGACACTCTGGCATAATTTTGTTTCATTTTTGAAAACTTTATAATTTTGCTTTGATATAGTTTTTCCTTTTATTGAAATTTGTTCAGTAATAAATTCACATTTAAAAATTTTTGTTGTCAAGGGGCGTTGGGTGGGTTCAAAATTGTTTTAGAATATTGAATTTGAATCTTTTTTTTGGGTCGACGAGGAGCAGTTAAAAATCTTGTAAAAAGTGGTGATTTTTTACATTTCATATCATTCTTCTGCAAAATTTTGAAATGTAAGTAGGTCTATTCAAATCATAAAATTACAAATTCATTGTTTCAATTTTCAATTTTATTAGTCGCTAATGATTTTAAATTTAGAATTTGATTTTTAATAAAAATAACTTCTTTCTTTTTTTTTTCCTAATTTTAATGTAAGTTGAGTTTACAAGCTTACACACTAGCTTCGCCACTGTCGTTGACTTGAAATTTTGATATTATGGAGTAAAAGAACTCTCCCTCCTTCAAAAGATGCCAACTGATGGCATACGACACCCGCACAGTAATAAAATGGATAAGAAAAAAAAAGACTTATACGAGCCGAAAGATGCTTAAATTACGTTATCATTTTTCCATTATAAATCTGCTTGAGAAAAGCATCAGGAATGAAAGAAAATCCCTTAAATCTGTTGCAGAGTCCGCCTTTGATATATTTTTGTTGAAGGTACCTCTACCTATTCGCGGTATACCAAAGTAGAATAGTGTTAGGTTACGACGACGAGTTCTCCTTTTATTGCAAAAGGATTTTTTCATCGTGGAGAGAGAAAAATAGAGAAGCGAATACCGCTAACGTTGTCGTTCGTCGCGAACTGAGAAAATATTTTTCCGCCGAAGGATTTGCTAAGCTGGTTTAAAGGAAGCCACCGACGAGGCTGCCGCCTTCTTCGGTGTGGGGTAAAAAAAAATCCAAAGAGTAAGTCGCTTTAATACCCGGAGATTCCGAGAAATGTAACCTGCATTAAAATCTCATCAAATATGCATATATATGAATACTGTCGTGGTACCCCGACCACCAACCGTCTCTTATTTAATATCCATACGTATCGACGCGACGCTGACGTCGGAGGAGATATAGGTACTGCGTACCGGTGAATTTTTTATTTTTATGAATTGAGTGGACGTTTTTCTGAGGGGATCGAGGTTTAGCTGGTAGAACGAGTGGAATGAAAATTAGAGGAGACGATGGCTGTGTTATTATGTATTTCAAAGTATAGGTACCTAACCTATTATGTATGTTTTTTTGAGGAAAATGCTGACAATGGAGTATCAAAACTCAAAGTAAAATTTTGAGCTGAAACAAAAATAAATCGAAGAAATCATTAAATGACCCATATCCAAAATTTTGGGTACCGTACTGCAGAAGTTCATTTCTCGAATTTTGGCGAATTTTTGAAATTTCAAAATTACCTCATCGCGCCCTGCAAAATAGGTACATATTATAAAGATTTGATTTTATCAAGGAAAAAATAGAATGAGTTAAAATTTGGTATAATACCCTATTTTTGACCCCCTGAATCTATTGGAAGTGATTTTGAGACATTTCGGAGTCTCCAGAAAATTTTAAAATTTTTCAGCCCTGAAGAAAAGTCTTTTAAAAGTAGTCCTTATGAAATTCAGCACCTATTATCATTTACCTATCACATTTGATCGTTTAAAGCACAATTTCCCGAAGTTTTTAATTCTCAGTTCAGATCCTTCTTTTTTTTTTTTTTGGCAATGGGCCTCGGTGTGATTTTTTTCTGGGAATTCTTCACTGATTTGAAGTGAAAAATAATTTCTGATTTCGAAATAAGGAAGGATTTTGGAAATTTTTCAAACGTTACGCTTATGTAATATGCACCTACATTTATTTTCATTTTTGACCATTGATTTGATATTGCAACATGAAATATTTTCTTTTCAGGATTTCGGATTTGCCCAAAAAATACAAGCAGAAAGATAGAAAAACATTATTTATAATTTTAAGGCCTCATTGAGTAATTATCATTTCCAGCGTGACTATTTGTCTTTCGGTATCAAAAACGGATTCTAAAAATGACTAAAAAATCCGAAAAAATCATTTCGTAAGTTGAATCCTTCAAATATAGCTCCAAAAGTGCTCCCAAAATTCAAAACAAATTTTTATTATCAATCCTGGTGGAAAATACCAAAAATTGAAAAAATTAGTTTGAGGATCGTATCATTTTTCCAGGTTCTAAAAAAATGACCCTTGGCTTCATTGAATAATTTTTATTTTTCCTATCAAGAAAGGATTCTTGTATAAAACTGTCTGAAAAATCAAAAAAATTATTTCGAAAGTCGAATCCTTCAAATGTAGCTTCAGAAGTGCTCCCAAAATTTAAAACAATTTTTTACTACCGATTCTGATGAAAAATTTTACCAAAAATTGGAAAAATAAGTTTAAAGGCTATATCGTCACTATGAGTACCAAAAAATGACCCCTAAACCTCAAAAAATTTGAAAATTTTGATTTCTTTAATAGTTTGAAATTTTGCGGAGAATCTGAGAAAATTGTTAGAAGATCGTATCCTGCCCCTAAATAACTAATAAAGGGTACCAACCCTAGAATTTGTGAAAATTGAAAAACAAAATTCAAAATTTTTAAAATGTTTGGGGACTGGGGCCCTTCTTGGAGTACTGAGTAGGAATTATATGGTGTCAAATTGATTTTTTTCAAATTTTGGTGTCTAAAATTTCTTATTTGAATACAATACTTTCTCAAATCAAGATAATCATGGAAGAATAAGCATTTCTTTCGAAGTATTTTTTCAAGGTGTCCATCAGTCCTGCAAAAGCTGCTTTTGTCTTGCTTTTTGTCAAAAATGTCAAAATGCTCTGCTCTATTCACGACTTTTTTTTCAATCAAACTTTGACATTTTTTAATCTATTCTCCTCCTTTTTCAGAATTTTTAAATCACTTCATTTGAAATTTTTTAAATTGATTTTTTCATCTGATAAAAAAGTTTGTATTAAAAGGAATTTTTGCCTTCATCCGCTCAAATAAAAAATCGTGAAATGTTTGAAAAATGTGCTGCTTTTTCGTTAGAAATTTTACTGATTACTTTTTTTTTGAAATGTTTTACCCTCGCTAATTTCGCAGAATTTCTCTATTTCAATTTTCTTGACTAATCATGTTTTCTGTTTTTTTTTTCAGAATGAAATTTCAAGCTGTTGTTTTCATCCCTTCTCCAGCTGGGTGAGTGATTATTACCTAATACTATTTCTCGATTTCTCAATTCTCGTTATACGTGTACTTATTTCATCCCCATTATCATTTCGTTATCAGCATCGACGTTCGACGACTAATTTTCTCATGCGATGTTACGAAACTATGTAAATTGTATTGATATTTCCTCCCATTCGAATCAAAGTCCATCTCCACGTATTTTTTCGAGTCTCTGAAAGATCCCTCGAACTAGTCAATGAATCGCGAACCCGACCAGCCCCAATCTTTATTCCAGAGTTACATCGAATAGGTCGCGGCAACCAAATACACAAAACTCGACTCTCAAACGCCCATAATTATGTCAACGATTAAGCCATATCAATACGAAAACTTTCGTAATTTTGCCATTCTGCTAGGAATAGCCTTTTGAACAAGTACGTTACCGACCTGCCTACTCGTATTGTCATCAAAGGGCGAGCTAAATTATACGGACAATTTTCGCAATTCTTACATGCCTAACCGTGACTTTCCCATGAGGTCAAAAGCTCCACTCTACGATCAAATGTCATTCGAGTGCGTCGTCTGGTATGTTTTTATACGTATTGTCGCAGAATATGGCATACAAATTAAACGGACGAACAAAAAAGGCGTTTTTAAAAGCGAAACAAAAGAGTGAAAATTTGATATGGTACTTGGTACATGCCTTATTACCCTTATACGAACGATGTCGTTCAAACCCCCTCGTTTAAATGCATAAAGATTGTCGTACTATTTTTATAAATACGCGTAATCATTAATCGGAGTTTTCTGCGTGTGCACAGTAAATGGTTTAATCTTCGACTCGATGTACTCGACGATACGAAATGCCCCAATTTAATAGATAATTCTCCCCAACTTCTTCTCACTTTCCTTTCCTCAGTCCAGAGGCGATTTTCCAAGGGAAGTTGGGAAAGTCAGACTTCCATTGATTTTTTCAAAGCTTGAGATTTTTTCATTTGCCAATTTTTCGGTAAAATGTCTTCATTAAATTAAATTAAATTCTATCCTAAAAGAAGGTTCAATGTTTTATGTATCTATCCTCAAACATACGATCAGAGATTCACAGACTGCAGATCCAACGATCAGTCAACTTAAATGACTTAAAAGTAATTTTTGTTTCGTTCTTTCGATTTATGGGCTTGGAAAGTTTTTTTCCAACACATTCTTTCGACTCTTGAACTTGAAAATTTCAACGGTATTTCAACGATCCAAGTCCAAATTTATTCTAATTTCCGAGTTCAAATATTTTTAACTCCAATTTTTTCAACATTTTTACAAATTTGTTTTTTCCTTTTTTTTTCAATTTCATGTTCTTATAACAATTCCTTCTAATTATTCAGTCAAAAAAAATCTTGTAAAATATGAAGTTGAATTTTTTTTAATTGAGAGTTTAAAAAAATTTTAAAAAAATTTAAATTATTGGAAAAAGTTTTCGAATTAAAAGAAATTCCACAAGTATTTTAAAATATTTTAGAGAAAATTTGAATAAAAAAATATTTACAGTTTGAAAACATTTCAATAACTATTAAAAGTTTTTCCAGCTTGGATTTCTTCAAAAATTTTTCAAATCAATATTTATTTTTTTTAAATTCCTTCCAACTCAAAAATAACTAAATTTTTTAAAAAAAGTTGTCAACTTCATGTTTTTCAAAATTTCTTCCCAACTCAATGAATAATTAGAAGAAATTTTTAAATGTAATGAAAATACAAGAGACGCGAACCTTTTCTATTTTGTGTGGTTTTTTTGGTAAATTCATATTAGAAAAATTTTGAAAAATGTTTAGCTTCTTCGAAATTTCTGACTTCCTCAGATTTTCTCTTCCATAATCGCCACTGCCTCAGTTTCGGAATTGAAAAAATATTACTAGCTCTCGATTTTGTTTGCTGCAAATGGGATTCGACGATCCAAGTAGGGCCAATTTTTTCAGTTTCTTTAATTCTAAATTTTTCCACAGCTGTATCCAATCTAAAATTTTTTTCATTTGTATCTTTCTTTTTAAATTTGAATTTTCTCAAAATTCTTTCAACTTTGATTAATTTTTTTTTAATTTAATATTTTTACTTATTAATTTGGAAGAAATCCTGAAAAACATGTAAGGTATCTAACAGGTACCTAGTAAAAGTAGTAGAAAAGTAGTAAAATTTATCTCGTCGATTTTTTGAGAGGGGGGTCGAGTTGAGAGGTTTCTGAAAATTTGGTAAAAAATTCGTGAAGAAGTAGTGATTTTTCAAAAAAAAATCCGTTGGATACCCTGACATGAAGTTGAAAATTTGTTTAAAAAATTCAAATTTGGAATAATTCTTAAGAAATTTTCAATTGAAAAAATTTGAAATTTAAAAAAATTGAAAAAAATCAGAATTAGAAAATTTTGAGAAAAGTTAAGTTTTTAAAAATTTTCCATCAGTAAAATTTTTAACTTTATGTACCTACTTGATACTATTTCGAAAAAAAATGAATTAATGAAATTGAAGAAGTTTAGAGTTGAAAAAATTTGAACAGAAATTAGAATAACAATATTGAGAAAATTAGATTTTTTTTTAAATTTACGGATGGAAAAATTTTAAAATGGGGTGCAGCTTTGAAAAAAAAAAATAGAATTTAAGAAATTCAAAAAAAATTTGGAGATGAAAAAATTTGAACTTGGAATTTTAGTTTGAGATCGTCGAAATCCCACTTGTAGCAAAAATAATTAGGAGGTAGTAAAGATTACCTACTTCAAGTACAACCGGTCTTTTTATATACCTAAACGACTTAACGACTTGTTCCAGAACCCCCTTTTTTTCTAACCTACCTCGCTCGTCAAAGGATGAAAAAGAAAAGGTCGTAAACCGGTACAATAAGGACGCGTGTCTCAGCAGAAAACCTGTTTTTATTAAACGCGTGTTTTTTTTTCTTCTCAAATATAGGTTACGATTACCATAAAAATACCTTTATGCTGGCTTAATGCCTTTGACACTGGTAAAAGGTAGCCTTATATGCCGAAGTATTCAAAAGAAATCCCTCTTATTACCTCTTATTGTTATGTAGACAGCATAGCGGTACCTTTTGTACTTGGATGGCGAGTTTTTCCATACCAATGCTCGTACCCTACCTTGTACTTACCTATCTCGGTTTTCTTTTATTTTTTCCATTCCTAGTTTAATTAATTCCTACATTGACACGTGTGCAAACCCGCGGTGAGTCATGCATGGGGTGTTTGGGCACATGCAGGTGTCTTTGTTATACATCGACGCACCCCGAGTTTTTTTTCTCGGTGTCTATATGTTTTGCTTGCTGTCGTATGTTGTGTAGTTGGTATTATGTGTACTTTTTTCTATCGAATTTCCAAGTTTACATATATTAAAAGTCGCGTGCCTACGTTTCGTGATTAGATCGTTCCTCGAGCTTGGGTAGCATTTGCGTAAATACCGCGAATCGGTAAAGCGAAACGGCGATGTGTAGGTTGCCTTATCGTATCTCCTGCTGCTGCAGGCAGTCGACTTGTTAAAATATTCGAGAAAATGAGAAGTTGCAGTAGACCGAGACGTATTAGTGGGTAAATCGGATTTGATAATTTTTGTCGAGTTCCGAGGGTCGAGGTACGGGGCAGCTATGTATGAATTCATTAAAAATGTGTTATACTATTTGAATTTTCTTTATGGAAATGAGAAGAGGATCGGGATTGAATTTGTGATTGGTAAAAAGTACGAAAATGCTGTAAAAACACGACATGTTCACTTTTTTCTGTTGGGGGAGTGAAAAAAAATTGTCTATTGGAATTTTGTGTAAGAAGTGAGAGAAAAATTAATGAAAGGAATTTCGGAGAGGGGGGAATTTGATCATTAGAATTTTGAAATCGTGAGCGTCCATTATTCTTTTTTTTCTGTTCGCGTATTGCAGAAAATTGGAAAATATTTTAGAATTTTTTTCTACTTTTGAAAATTTTTAAATAATTTTTCCCCGAAAAATACGTACAGGCCACGAAAAAAAATTGAAAAAAAGTCATGAAAAATCTTCAGAATATGAGTTAATCCAAAAAGCACTCTGTTTTACAATTTCATACAGGAATTCTGAAAATGTAATTTGCAAGAAGATGTAAATAAGAATTCGAATCTCAAATTAAGTTTATGACCTCTCCTTCTTTCACCGCTATCGAGATAGTCCAATTCGAAGTAAAATTTTAAGTTGAAACAAAAATAAAGCATCCAAAATTTCAGATGTTGGAGTTCACTTCTCAAATTTTGGTGAATTTTTGAAATTTCGAAATTACTGAATATTTCATTCATGTCCCCATATTTTACATTTTAATAAATTTTTAATATTTTTCTAGGTTTTATATGAGGGGTTTCCCGGGCATAAAAAAAAAAACGTAAGCACGGAGCCCCTGTCCCTCCGCCCTTCCCGGCCCCCACTCGGAAACTTTTTTTTTATTTTGTAGGGGCTTTTGGGGCCCGGAAAAAATCAGGCAGACAAATTTAGAAGATGAATATTTTATCATTTCCTCTTGACGAGTGATCCAATAATAAGCTCTCTGAGAATGGTGACGAAGAACCGGAAGAAAACAGACTACACCGATCTCTAATAATTCCTGGAGGATCCAGAGGCTGAAGAATTCAAAGACAACAACAATGATGGACGAGGTGAAGATCACGAAAACAACAACGACGACCTCAGTGATGACAATGGCGACGAAGACGACGACGTCCGTGAAGACTAAGGTGACCACGAAGATGAAGACGGAAACCGTGACGAAGACGAAAATGACACTATAACTTCTTTTTAAGAGCGAAATTCATAATTTATTAAGACTTCAAAAATGTAAATTTTGATAAATAACATGTTGGAACTGTGAAATTGCAATTTTAACCCTCCCTTCTGCCCCTCTCCTCTCCAATTTTTTTTGAGTACGAAATTCGTAATCTACGACCTCGAAAACATATATTTTGATATATGACATGATATTATTGTAAAATTTCAATTTCGACCCTCTCTCCTGTCCCATCCCCGCTCGAAAATTGTTTTCCTCAAAATTTGAAATCTACGACCCCAAAAACATAAGGTAACCACTTTTTAAACAATTTTTAGGGGCTTTTTTTATGTGGTCATTTTTGAAGTCTGAATAAAACTTCTGAGCTATCTCCATTATTCAACTTTCAGAAAAAGTTGCAAAACGATGGCACTACAGACACATACGGTGTCTTTTTTTCAGTAGGTACCTAATCTACTTAAGATTCTCAAAAGTTTTCAACTATGAGATATCTAGAAATTCTTTCCAAAAACATGAAAGCAACGTGAATTTTGTCCAATATTGCACTGGTACGTAAAATTTTTAGGAAAATAATAAGGTATAGGTATAGAGTAGGAATACTTGCCTACTCTACGGTAAAGGCATAAAGGATTTCACGACCAAGTTTAACACTTGATTTTTCTCTGTATTTTTTCAAAAACAGTTCACTTTACTGACACCCTCCTAATAATAGATACATGAAATGTTTGTGTAAAGTGATAAATTATGCTCTGGGTTGAATGATATCTCTCATCATTGCGAGAAGAATCACCTTGTAAAAAAAATACTATATTCGCGTTAATTATTTAGACGCCAAAAAGTATAAAAAATCGTCCCAATCGAATCGTCGCCAAAACGTTAGACAAGTCGCATCGTTTATTTTACGTTGCGTTATTACTCACTACGTTTATTATTGGAGATGACATTATATATTCGTAATAAGTCCCTAGTAAAGGCTGTTTCGGATCGTTAGTAAAATATCTTCCTCATTAAGAGGCGTTTAGACGTCTTATTTTTCCATTCGCAATGTTAGATGTTGATGTTGATGTTGATCATTACGCCAGGCTTATTTTTAACGTTATATTTCGATGTAAAAATTTCCAACACTTTGAAAACCGCCGTATCCAGTGTTGCCAGATGAAAATGGACGCAAATCCTCAAATCGTAAAAGTCTGGCACCTGCTAAGGACCAAAAAATCCTTAAAAATCCTTAATTTTTTTACGTTTTTATGGAGTAGGCGTTTTTAATTTTTTTTTTCCAGAAAGATGTGTAGAAATTTTGGGGATGTGAAATTATTGTGAGAAAACATTCGGTTTTTTATTGATCTATGACTAGTGGCGTAACCAAGAATTTCTCATGGGGGGGGGGGGCTTTCATAACTTTTTTGAGAAATGTTGAGTTCGATCACTGCTCTTTTCACTCATTTCCTTTTACTATAAAAACACTAAATTCAAAATTTGAATAATTTTCATAAATATTTAGGAGTTGCACAGATGTTAAAAAATTCTTACACGATTTGCATAGAATATTCAGGAAAAAGATTTTATGACTCCATGAAAATGCAGTTTTGGAACAAACAACTTCCATGCCAATTTTGACCTTGAAAACAAAAAATAGTTTTTTTTGGAAAAGCACTAAATGGGTATGGCAGGGTGTCTAACAAGTCAAGCTGTCTTGATAAGTCAAGCTTTTTTCAAAAATTTAGCTATTAAAAATTATATTTTTTTGAATTTAATGTATTTGTTAAAATTTTAATTTTCTATAAATAGCTACAAGCACACAAATGTATAGATGGGGGGGGGGGGGTTAGGTTTTGGCGTACAAACTCAAAACTTGGGGAGGGGTGCTTGGAAAAGTCATGCAAAAAGTCATTTCAAAAGGTCAAGCTAAGTCAAGCTTTTTGCTCAACAAATGTTGTATGGAAACTTGAAATACCAGAAAGGGGAAGGAGAAAAGGGAGCCCTTTTTCACTCAGTTTCAGGGGTGCGGCCCCGAACGATTTCGTCTTCGGGGCTCAGGGTTTGGGTTGGGCTCTGAGAATTTTGGGGTTCGGGCACAGGGCTTCCTATTCGGGGGTTGGATGAAATTTTCGGGGCTTGCAATTTTTTTCCCTCAAAATTTTTCCCACATTTAATTAGATTTTTCAGTTTTAGTTGTAAAAATTATAGAATTTAACAGCTTAAAAAACTCCATTTCAGTAATTAATTTAATTTCAATTTTTTCCCCTTTTTCAATTAGCCAACTTCGAATTTTTTTGCTGTTCCTAAATACATTATAAATAAATCGGAATATGAACTGAATATTGAAATTATTCTTGAATACTTAATGAAATATTATTGTATGAGTGATCATTTCAGATCATTTAGGATTTAGGGATATGGGATTTTTTGTAATAATTAATCTTGTAAATTAAGAGATTACATAACTTACTCATTTAATTAATTTTTTTCCCACCGCGTTTTATAATTCTACTACTTCCTTTACTAAAACTTTATAATCTTCAAAAATTTCTTGCCGCGTTCTTGCAAAATTGATGTTATTGAAATTTTTTTTGTTGAGTTTTAACGAATGTTACATTGCCATAAATGTGTTTTTCACAAATGAATATTTATTTTCTTTATTGGTAAAAATTGTATATTTTGAGATATTAAAATCAATCATTTCAAAATTGTATTTACACAAATTCAACACTTTTACACAAAGCCCCGAAAACCCCCGATTGGGCTCAGGGCTCACATTTAGGGCTTGGTTTTCAGAAAAACAGTCTCAGGACTCGGGTCGGGGCTTCGTTAAATAAAGTTTTTTGGGTTTCAGGGCCTGAATATTGGGCTTCAAGAGGCTCGGGGCTTGGGCCAGGGCCTGGGCCGCACCTCTGCTCAGTTTTTGTTTATGACTGAGAGAAGCTTTGAAAAAGTTGGATTTTTAATGCTCAAAAAAACTGTTTTCTGGAAGGTATTCAGATGTTCAACCCCCTCCCCTTGGCTACGTCACTGCCTTTGATAGTTCAACAATCTGATTAAATTTAATTTTCGTCGTTGGAATTTGGAATTTTGGTGGGGTAGATTTATAGGCAGCATCATTAATGGACATAATTTATTTACTTTTAATGAACAAATTTGATTAATTTTTTTCTTCTATATCAAAATAAAGTCAAAAATCACTGAAATATAAAAAAAATTCCTTTAAAAATCATCAGCTTTTTCCCTCTGGGTTGAAAATCTCTAAATCTGAGGATAAATCCCAAAATCTGACAACACTGATTCGTATCTGTGGCAGCAGATTTTACGCAAAACGCACCTTGAAGGCAGATGTTATCACGTCAGTATGTATTGCATTTGTGATTAACGCTACTGTATCGAAACGCGTGCCAACATTATTAACCAGGCAAATTATATTAAATGGCTTACAACAGCTGATACGTATCGATGCGAAAATTTCCATGTAAAAGGCCAAGTAGGCTCTCTCTTGAAACATCATAAGGGGGAAATTACGAATACCCCAACAATCACGTATATATGATAATGATTTAAACGAGTAAAACAAATATATACTCTCGTATTAAAAACGTATTTACCCGGCGCATGTTGCTCCCTAGCTTTTGCAAAGGCCTCGTATAGACGCAGAAACCGCATCCCGCAAACACTCTTGGGACCGGATGCGGTGGCGAGCTCGCTGACGGGGCTATATGTAAGAAAATTTGTTGCCCCGAATGGATGGGTGACGCGACGATTCGGCCGCAAAGTGTACCCATCGATATGGCTACGTCTATAGGTTCGCGGAAGAACAATACGGACGTGCGCATTTCTATATTAAATCTTCGTGGATACTGTTACTCGTCGCGATTCCCACACTTTTTCAATACCGAAACAAAAGTACACATCGGAGTATCGCAGCATCGCCCTCGCAATCGTTTCTAAATCCCATGGCGAATTTATTGAAAAGGCACGCTTACGCTAATCTGAATTAACCAACGTCTTTCTCTATGTCGTATCGTGATTCCCCTTCGAGCTTCGATTTCGCATTGTTACCAGACCCCCGCAAATTAATTATCGAGCGTCCGTCGCGACGCGTTGGATTGGATGATGGAGAAGGGACGTATGCGGATGTCGAGGTGCATTTCGTAGCATTGCGAGATAATTAGCGATGAGATGCGAATTTTAATTTCACGTGATTTTGATGGGCCAATGTAATAATGGGAAATTGCTTAATGAGTGCTTGATTCGTTTTATTTTTATTTTGTTCACTGTGTGTGTGGTTGATTTGAAGGGCAAGAAGGATGACTGTTGAACGTCTTTTTCTTGTTTTTGAACTGAAACGTGAATTTATCGCGAGTTTTCGAACTTCTCTGAGCTAAATGCAAGTTTTTTTCAGAATTGAATGTATAGCTGATAGGGTGCAGTGTATTTCTTTTCTTTTTTCGAATTTTAATGGTTCTGTGCTATGAACGATTGTGAGATAGCCTCAAAAAGACGTGATAAGAATTTAAAATTTTGAAACTTTGAGCTTTTGTGGGAAGATGGACTAATTTTTCTTTAAATTACTACGTTTTTTGAGGTCATTTCATCACAATTTTTGAAAAAAAAATCAAAAAACACTGACCTCTGATAGCTAGCCAATCTTTATCTCCATAAAATACATTTTCATTACCTAGTCCGCTTCAGGGGCGTAGCTACGGGGGTGGGTCTTGATTCACTCCCCCTCCGCCCCGGGGTCAGAAACTTACGTGAAAGGTGCCTTTTTGGAGCATTAAAAATCAAATTTTCTCAAAGCTTCGCACTCGCTTCGCTCGGGTATATGAAAGAAATCACAATTATATTGGTTTTTAAGGCCAAAATAATTAGTACCTGTGTAAGTTGTTTGTTCCAAAATTACATTTTCATCAGTTTTTTTTTCCTTAAACGTACTATGCAAATCGCATGAGAACTTTATAAAGTTTGAATTTAGTGTTTTTATAGTAAAAGAAAATTTGATTGGGGGGAGGGTGATTTCAAAATTTCACAAAAATTATGAAATTTTGGACCCTCTCCACGAGAAATTTCTGGCTACGCCACTGGTCCTCTTTGAAGCAAAACATCAATTGAAACAAAACGTGTTGTTTGAATGATTTTTCCCATTACAAATGAAGTCAAGGACAGATAAGGTTTTTGAAATTCAACTACTTTTATGGGCATAATTTTCCATCAGAATTTTTGAATATTCCATCTGAAAAAATTTGACTGACTCTTTCAATCATTTTTGAATTTTAAGCTTACTAGAGAGGTATCCCGACTCGAAGTAAAACTTTAAGCTGAAACAGAAATAAATCGAAAGCACATAATAAAAGAATCCTATATCCAAATTTTCAGATACTAAAGTTCATTTCTCAAATTTTGGCGAATTTTCGAAATTTCAAAATTACCCCATCTTCTTGTAAAATATAAAAAGATCTCATCAACGAAAAAAGCTGAAATTTGGTATATACCCTATTTTTGACCTGCCAAATTGATTGGAAGTGATTTCGAGACGTTTCGGAGCCTCCAGAAAATTTTGGAATTTTCCAGCACTGAAGAAAAGTCTATAAAATTAAAAATGGCCCATATGAACTTTAGCTTTCAAAATCGCAAATTACTCGTATTGGTAACCTATATGTTCGATTAAAGTACTATTTTCTAAAATTCGTAACTTCGAGTTCAAATTCATTATTTTTTAACAGAAAATTTTCCTGAAAAAATTTAAAAATACGCGATAGCAGCGTACACATCGAGGTGAAAAGCTGAAAGTTTGTAGATACCCTATTTTAGATAAAATAGGTCACCAATACAGGTAATTCGCGATTGTAGGTGCTGAAGTTCATATAGACCATTTTCATGGGCTTTTGTCCAGTGCTGGAAAATTCCAAAATTTTCTGGAGGCTCCGAAACGTCTTGAAACCGCTCTCAATCGTTTCAGGAGGTCAAATTTAGGGTATGAATCAAATTTTAGCTTTTTTGTTGATTAGATCAAATTTTTATGTTCTTCAGAGCGATGAGGTGATTTTGAAATTTCAAAAATTCCCCAAAATTCAAGAAATGAACTTCAGCACCTGAAATTTTAGATATGGGATTTATTTATGATGTATTTTTGATTTATTTCTCAAAATTTTACTTCGAATTGGGATACATCCCTTCTTAGACGTTTTTGAGACTCGAGTATACCCTCCGCACGAAGTCTTAAATTGTTGTGCCAAGAATTCAACTTCGTACTGATTTTCAGTTCTTTTTGAGATGAAGCATGCTTTTTTCACGAATCCTTGATTTTTGAGCCGCGAATCGAAATCACTGCCATCAGTTTCTCATGGATCCGAATTAAATTTTTGCGTACTTTTTCGACATTAAAGTAATTTTTTAGCTAAAAATAATATCATTTTCGTAATATCATGAACTTTCAAATGCTTTTTAGTTGATTCTGGAATCAAAACATAACTTTTGACGGAACGACTTTGACTTATAGTATGTGATTTTTGTCAGAAATTTTCATCAGTTTAGACTTCAGAAATGGAATACTTTGTCTGACTAACCTCCAAAATGTTTTACTTTCGAGTCATAAATTATATGATTTTTTATCGTGGCTTTTTAATAATTTTTGAGCCGAAATGAAAAATTTCGTCTACATGCATGTTCACCGTATTTTTGAGATAAAAAATGACTTCTAGGTACCATAAATTTTGATCAGCTCTTCAGCTCCGAGCTAAAATTATTATTTTTTGTCTTGACTGTCTTTCAGACTATTAACAATGCATTTACCTATATTTAATTCTTAAAGCACTTTGTGACTTTGTATGACTTCGTAAAAAATTGAAAATATGATTTTAGGCTACTTATTTTTTGCTTTAAATTTCCATCAGTAATTTTATTTTGCTGACTTTCGGCCTATTTTAAGCTGTAGTAGGTATTTTGTAACTTTGAGCCACTTTAAAACTTTTTATGACTTCTTGATTTCTTTAAGCTTTATATCACTTTCAGCCAGTCTTAGCTGCATTTTGACTTTTTGAATTATAATCTTTTAACAAATATCTAAAGAGATGGTTTGTCTGAATGGTTTTCACCTAATTTTGAGTTTAAAAATTACTTTTTCTTTCAGTCTTGAGCTGAAACGTTACTTTTTTCTGGCCAACTTTCAAACCATTTTCAGTCATGTCAATGACTTTGTAAGACCGTGGAGTGGACCCCTTTTAGCTAATTCTGAGCCACATACATTCTTATTCATTAGTAAGTTGTTACCAAAACATAATTTCTGCTTTTTCGAAATTATTGCCAAACATAAACCAGTTTCTCATTATTTCTGGTTCAGAATATGATAATTTATGTATGACTGATTGAATCATTGGAATTTAAATGTTTGCAATAGGTGCCTAATTACTTGGATATCCAGTCAAGAAATCAAAAAAATTATGTACTCAATTTCTTTACTTTAAAAAATACGTATCTGTTGAATTGAAACAAACAGCAAAAAATGACAATTTAACAATATAACTATAAGAATTTAAACGATAACGAATGGTAACGGGAATTTTCAGGGACCCCCTCCCCCCCGACGTATTTCAAAATCGGCAAATATATTCCGTGAAAATTATCTTCAGTTGGCAAATTCGGTGTCCAGTTGGCAAATTGAAAATTCTGACGAACTGTTTTTTGGCTTGTTACGTTTTTTGTTGGCAATTTTCTCCCCCCCCCCAACAGTTGTGCTCGAACCGTCGTCCCTGAGAATTTTCTGGAAAAAGTGATGACTTGAAATTGAGATATTTGGAAAATTAGATTGAAGGAGGAAAAGGATGGATTAGAAGTGGTTCGTGGAAAGTCATAGCTACTCATCAATTTTTGTCATGAAGTGAAACGAGGATTTCTCAGGTCAAATTTTTTAATGGCATTCAATTACGAATTTCAGGCGGATTGAAACCTAATATTTGACAGAATAAGAAATTGGAATGTTGAGGAGATATTGTAGAAATTAAAAATAAAAACCATTCGGCATCAGTTTCTGCTGCTTTTGTTTTTATCAAAAATTGGTACTTAGTACCTACATTATAAGCATGGCTTATTGAGTTAATTTTTTGCACCAACGATGCAATAATCACCTATTCAATACTCAATATGGCATTTTCGCCTTTAGTGTCATATTTCATTTTATATTTTTCAAATAACTGCACGAATTCTGCCACGAATATTTCGTGATATTTATCTACCAGTTCGCTTGGAGGATCTTCTACTTTCGGTACTGGAATTGGCTTACCCACTGGGCGGATAAAAAACAAAAGAAAAAATAGAATAATTTAGACAATCAATTTGTCACTCCGTAATAATGATTCTGTATTTATGAACTGAGCTTACCCACGGTGGTGATTGGTCTTTGGTATGGTAAAAATCCAAACAAATGGCTCAATTTACAAGGACCCCACATTAGATAGAAATTTGGATTAGAGCCGGCTCGACGTTTTTCTCTCAATGTTCTATACCAACTATTAGTTGGTTCATCTTGTGCATAGGTTTCACCAAAAGAATACACCGGCACCAAAGAACAGCTGCATGAGAAACATTTTATGAGAAAAAAGTGAATATATCATCAAACGAGAAAAATTTTACAGAAAAACTCACCCAGATTTTAAAGCCATTCTAACGAATCCTTTGCGATTCTTTAAAAGAACACGATTTGTACCAGGGATATTAATGCTCATTTCGGATCTACCGCCGACAACGAGTACGGCCACATTTCCAGCCGGTCCGTTCAATATATGCAGAATACTCCTGGGTGATGCTGCGCAACCACCTGTTTAACAAAATGAAAATTTCACAAATCATTAATACATCAATTTTTACGCATTGTTTATCAAGAGTCAATATAGAAGCTGACCTAAAAATAAAAGAAAGTCTCTAGCAATTGGACCATAATAGTTGCTATTCAATGTCACCAAATATGGATTCAAACCAGGGTATGCTTCGTCAAAATGGTTTACGTCACTCAAAAAATTTGTGGATGCTCCATGTACCAAAGCTCCGTGTGGAAACGTAGCAAATAAGTATGTGGTGTTTGGTGGTAATTCGGCTGTTTTGACTAGTTTGGTGGGAAAGAAATCTCTTCGACATCGCCAGAATCGGATTTTTCTCAGCCATTTTAGCCTGTTTCAACATACAGAGTGTTTTGACTGTAGATTACAAATGCCTTGGATTTCGATAGTGCAGGTTACCTTAGTGTCAGTGATTGTACAAGGGGGAAAATTTACACTCTGAAAGGTTGAAAACCCTAAATTTATGTTAACATGAAATGGACGAAACCAACAATACTGAATAAGGTTCTGCACTCAAAACTTGAATCCAAAATGGGGCCCCGGGTCAAGCGGTTACAAGGGGTTGGCAGCCGTGTCCAAAGTTTAGGTAAGTTCGTTACACCAATTTCTACGAAACGAAGGGATTGAAATTTCGTTCGCCAGATAACAGACAGACCAGCATCATATTCGTACTCTTAACAACATCCTCTTCCAAAAATATCAAAATTTTACGTTTTTAAATGACATAAAAAGATTGCCCTATCTCTCAGTCTATTTGGGAAACATTGAAAAAAAGTACGTTCGGTACTTATATTGATATTTATATTATTTTTTTGGTACGGTGAGTTCAAATATCAGCTTGGTTTTTGGATTCGACCCCCCCCCCCCGCCTCTCTAGTACTACCAGTGGGTATTACAGAAACTTATTCACAAGATTTTTTGCAGATTTTTAAATTATAGGTATCCTTGAACTTCTTTGTATCACTGAAAATTGTTCTTTCTGCTAAAAAGTTCTGCTTCAAACTTTGAAAAAATTTTATAAATAATTTTGAGCTCTCTTTCAATTTTCTTTTCTGTCTCCAATATCGCTTGTTCTTAGATGCAAGACAGGTAAACGAAATCTCACAAGCAAAAAAACAATTTCTCTTTTTCTAGGGCTTCCAGGTCTACTGGAACCAAAACTACGTTGGTTCTCTCACCTTTGAGACAGTAGAACGTGGTAAAAAATTTTGAGCGAAATCTGCATTCCAGAGGTCAAAAAGTTGCTGACTTCGTACGAAACAACCCTGGGCATCATAACCACTCAGAATTTTTTGAGATTTGCTCCTTACAAGTCTTGAAATTGGCACCCTGGTTTATTATTTCTGTGTAATTTGAGTTGTAACTAGTATGGAATCCACAGTATATTGTTACTTGAGTTGTTTTATGTTAATATTTGATAAAGTACAATTAACAGAACATTAATGTGTACCTTCTGCCACCTCTGTGTGGGGTTTCATGATCATAGAACATCCATAATATATATGCTACGTTAAACATCCATAAAGGTGGCTTGAAGAAAGTATAGAAGAATATAAATGGGCTGGAGAAAACCATTATTGATATGACCCAACATCCCAACCGTTCGTAGTAGACTTCCAGCCTTTGTCGAAACGATGGATTTGATTCCACTTTTGAAGGACCGTACTCTGTTCCGTTCTACAGACAAAAAAATAAAATTGATTGAATGAAATGAACTAGATTATGAAAATAATTTCAAATTTTTGAACGAGTCCAGCAATTTTCTATGAATTAGTCTATACTTTTCAACTGACTTACACAACGTATATGTTACCGACAATGCTGTCAATCTAGTCAATGATATCATTGTCTAGGCAAAGTTGTCAATGGCTAGGCATTTTAGCCAATGTTGTTTACCTGGTGACATTGGCTAGACTATGACAACTTTGACTAGTCTATGAAGTCACTGTCTATGACGATTTAGGCAATGATGATAGGCAATGAAATAGAAGTGGGTTGTTACATTATTACGTAGGTATATGTGTGTTATAAAGTGTACCTAATCTGCCTATACTAGCACTGTAATGTGTGATAGCACATATACAAAATAATCTTATGGAAAAATTTTGAGAAAATTTAAATTAAAAAATTTTTTAAACTGGAAACAATTCTACTAATAGAAATTTTTCTTAACTAGGTACCATGATCTTCAATTTTTTTTTCAACTTCATATTTTTCAAATTTTTGTTCCAACTCAACAATTTTTTTCAATAATTTCAAAATGTTCTCTAAGAATTAAGAAAAATTGACGTTATGTTTTATTTTTTTCAAGTCAATTAGTTATATAGGGATTACTTAGAAGAAATTTAAAAAAATACGTAATCAAAATAATTATAAAATTGAAAGAATCAAAGATGAGAAATTTTGAGAAAATTTAAATTAAAAGATATTTACAGCTGGAAATTTTTTTAAGTTGGATATTGAAAAAACTTGAACTTGGAATAAATTTGGATCCAAATCATCGAAATTCCATTTTTAGCAAAAATAATTTGGCAGCCAATACTTCATAAAAACTACGAATTCATTTCTAAAATAACAAAAAAAAAAAATAATGGAAGAGATTTAACTGATTTAAGAGTACATTTCTGTTTAAAAACTGTGATTAATAACACAAATAAATAGGTATTAGGTATGTAACGTGGTTTTAAAAAGTGATAGTCTTCATTGCCTAAGATAAGGCAGTCATTGATTCAATGCCTAGTCATTGATGTCATTGTCTTGCCTGTTTAGCCATTGACAACTTTACCTAGACAATGATATCATTGACTAGATTGGCAGCGTTGTCTGTAACATATACATATACATTGTATAAGAGAAGGTGGGGCAGGATGCACCAACCTAGGCCAAATATTCTGCCAAATCTATTACAATTGGTCAAATTGTCTGATGCTTGCAACAAATTGAAGTTCTAACATTAACCTTTCATTTCGCTGAAAAAAATTCCATTTTGGTGCATACCTCAACCCTACAGATTTTTTTGAAATTTTTTCACTTTTTTTGCATCCTGTCCCATCCATGGGGCAGGGTGCAATATGCCATGGAGCAAGATGCAAACATTGAAGACATGATGAAAAATGGTGAATTTTTTTTGTAAAATTTACTCAAGTAAGTACATTCGAGGTGGATACTACAGATTTAAATGGAAGCGTAATTTTTGAAAAGAGGAGTTCTAAAACCTTTGTATTTTTAATTTATGCTGCCTTAATTGATTTTCTGATTTTTTAGGGAAAATTTTGATATTTTTGATATTCTATCTAAAAATTAAAACAATGTGATATCCTGTAAAAAATATCACAACAATATCAATTGGACCATCTTTAGTATCATATTATGTAGTCCGGTCATTTTAGGTTTTGACCCAAAAAAAATTCCCGGAAACGGGAAAGTTCGTATATAAGCTTTGTAGAGGGTGTATTTCAACATACCCGACTTTCCCTAAAATCGGTGAATATTTTGACCCCTTTTGGGGGGGTGAGGGGGTTCAAATTTTCGTTTTTCGGCTATAACTTTCAAAATTACGTATTTACGAAAAAATACTTGAAACAAAAATTGTAGAGAATAAAAAAACAAACAATGTTGTTATTTACAATTTTTTCCTAAGACGTCATGGGAGGGAGGTAGGGGCTTCAGAAAAAAATCAATTTTGAAAATTTCTCATTATCAGAAAAAATTACCAAAAATCGGGTTAATCGACTTTTAGGAGCGGCTCTTTTGCATAGTACATCCTATTACTATGTAGAATAAGAAAAATGAACAACCGACCCCTCATCTCGAAGAAGGGGATGGACCTCCTGTAGAAAAAGTTGCATTTTCCCCCTGAAATATCTCAGCTACAGTGAAAAATTCGAAAAATTGGTTCAAACAAACGTTGTAGAGCGTTAAAAGACAAACATTTTCGTTTTTTTACATTTTTTCTACGTGGTCTTGGGGCCGAGCTAATGCAAAAAGAAAAAAGATCGACGCGGGGTTTGAAAATTTTTCATCAACTCAATAAATTATACGTGTGTAGGCGTAGGCCTGGTATAAAATCTAACGAACCAATAGCCCAACAAGTGGGTTTCTGGGGTTTTCGTGGTCGCTAAAGTCGATTTTTATAATCATCTAACCCCTGAACCCAAATTGGACCCCAAAAGAGGGGGTTTAAAAATTTGTGAAAAATTTTCGAATGCTGCGTCGATCTTTTTTCTTTTGGCATTAGCTTGGCCCCAAGATCACGTAGAAAAAATGTAAAAAAACGAAAATGTTCGTCTTTTAACGCTCTACAACGTTTGTTTGAACCAATTTTTCGAATTTTTCACTGTAGCTGAGATATTTCAAGGGGAAAGTGCAACTTTTTCTACAGGGGGTCCACCCCCCCTACTTTGAGATGAGGGGTCGGTTGTTCATTTTTCTTATTCTACATAGTAATAGGATGTACTATGCAAAAGAGCCGCTCCTAAAAGTCGATTAACCCGATTTTTGGTAATTTTTTCTGATAATGATAAATTTTCAAAATTTATTTTTTTCTGAAGCCCCTACCTCCCTCCCATGACGTCTTAGGAAAAAATTGTAAATAACAACATTGTTTGTTTTTTTATTCTCTACAATTTTTGTTTCAACTTTTTTTTCGTAAGGGCGTAATGTCGAAAGATATAGCCGAAAAACCAAAATTTGAACCCCCTCACCTCCCAAAAGGGCTACAAAATATTCCCCGATTTTAAGGAAAGTCGGGTATGTTGAAATACACCCTCTACAAAGCTTATATACGAACTTTCCCGTTTCCGGGAATTTTTTTTGGCTTTTGGCTTTTTTTAAGCTAAATCGTCCGTACTAATGTGACTTTTTCGAAAATTTCGTATTTAAAAACAATGTTTGCATTCTGCCCCATTTTCAATTTGCATCTTGTCCCACTGGCACTATTTTTCTTTAACGCAATATACTGGGAAGAAAATATAGGGAAAAGTGCCAATCAAGTACATCATTCGATACGTGATTGGATGTAGATTACAAAAAAATTACCTTAATTTTTTTTTCAAAACTTGAAAACATGATATTTTACAAAAATTTTTCAAGAATTTTACGAAAATCACGTAAAATCACATTATTGATAATAAATCATAGACAAGCAATCCGTCAGGTCTGTAATTTTTTTCTGTTTTGTATCGAATGGACACCCATCCACCAATTGTTCAAAAAAATTTTTTCGATCACATTACTGACGACAATAAGCCAATTTGCATCTTGCCCCCTGGTGTATCCTGCCCCACCTTCCCTCATCTACGTATTCGGTTTCGAATTCCTGATGTCGCAGCTGGTAATTGAAAAGAGGGAAATTTTGAAAAATGTATTAATTTTTCAAAGTTTGGATAGAAATTGTGTGATTAAAAAAAATTTCATGTGCAGTTTATCTAAATCTCAATAGTTTTTATGATTTTTTTTTTTTTCGCAAACAGTTTCCTTTTTTTTGATGCCTTATTATTGATGATCCTGGCTTCATTGCTATGGTATTTTGTGACATCTCACTAGGGAGCCGAATATTAACGTTAAGAAACATATCAAAAGCTATTTGACGGTAATATACTTGCCAATAATGACGAGGTGTGGTCAGAATCCATGATAATTCAAGTAGACTACTTTTCAACTCACGACGCAATATTTCACATAGGTAATAATCAATATCTAATTTGTAGACTTTCTAAACAAGAAAGCGTACAACATCAATTCTGCATAGATGGATAAACATCAAACATCGCTAAATTAAAAAAAAAAATTCCCGAATTTAACACATAAACTTAACAGCATAGCGTTACATTTCACCGAACATACAACCGATAATATAAAAACGTGTAAAAATAACTGTTGGTCCAGCAGTGTTGCCACAACGTAACCCACGTGGTCGTCACGAAATTCGCTCAAATATTAGAATTTTACTGTGCTCTGAATGCAAACATATATATTTTTTAGTTTAGAGTAGGTAGTTTAGAGAGTCGAATAACGTAAGGTGACACTGATAGTCATGAAGCTCACGACCTTGGATTTAATTGATTTTCGAGATACAATATTGAATTGTATACATATTGAAAGCATGAAAGCCACTACAATTTGTCAGTTGAGGCGATAGAGGAAAAAATAATTCAAATATGACAACAATGGGAATGATAAAAAGAATGTGGGACGAGTTTTTTTTATTTTATTTGTATGCTTGAAAAAATTATAAGTGGGTAGATACGACTATAATTTATAATTTTAAAAATCAGTAGGTTAGGTACGAAAAAATCATAATGTACTTGATACTAGGCATAAAAATACAAAATGTTGTGCAATTTTGACAAAATCTTTTGCAGCATTGATTGTCAAAATAAGAAACATACCAACTGTAGTAATATGTACATCTACTTCTATAATGTGGTAAAATTCCGAAAAAGTAGCCGAGTTTGCAAGGACTTTTTAAAAAATCTGCAATAGAGATTGGATGAAGAATTTTTATAAAGTCGAATTATGTCTATATTTCTTTCAAATTGAATTCAATTATTGTTCCTAATTGTAATGCCTTGATTATTATCCTTTCCGTTGCGAAAATATTTATTCAGATTCAAGAAAGATACCCGAACGAAACAAAAAGTATTGGAATGAAAGGTCTGGTGTGACAATTTTATTATCAAACTGTTTCACTTTCGAATCATTAATTTATGAATTTTTATGATTTCTTAACATTTTTATGCCGAATACAAGACTTTCAGTCAGTTTGGAGCTACATCGGGGCATTTTGAAAAATTTTGTCTACTCTACATACTTACATGATTTTTGATCATTTGTGAATGACTGATTTAGTTATTGGACTTGAAATGTTTGCAATCAATTCGAAGTTATAACCTTATTGATATCCAATGAAGAAATTCAAAAATTACTCAAATATCTTTACTTTAAAAAATACGTATCTATTACATTTAAGCGAACTGCAAAAAAATTACAATCTCACAATATAATTATTATATAAATTGAAATAGTAAAAAATGGTAATGGACATTTTTTGGAAAAGGCGATGGCTTGAAATTGAGAAAACTGGAAAATTAGATTGAAGGAGAAGGAGGATACATAGATCAGATATGGTTCATAGAAAGACATACTCATTAATTTTTGTCATGAAGTGAAACGAGGATTTCTCAGATCACTTTTTTAAAATGGAATTCAATGACGAATTTCTGGCGGATTGAACCCTAACATTTCACGGAATAAGAAATTGGAATGTTGAGAAGAGATTTGTGGAAATTACAAAAAAGCTTTTGTTTTTATCAAAAACTGGTACTTAGTACCTACATTATAAGCATGGCTTATTGAGTTAATTTTTTGCACCAGCGATGCAATAATCACCTATTCAATACTCAATATGGCATTTTCGCCTTTAGTATCATATTTCATTTTATATGTTTCGAATAACTGCAGGAATTCTGCCACGAATATTTCATGATATTTATCTACCAGTTTGCTTGGAGGATCTTCTACTTTCGGTACTGGAATTGGTTTACCCACTGAGCGGATTAAAAACAAAAGAAAAAATAGAATAATTTAGACAATTACTTTGTAACTCTGATGATTCTGTACTTATGAACTGAACTTACCAACGGTGGTGATAGGTCGTTGGTATGGTAAAAATCCAAACAAATGGCTCAATTTACAAGGACCCCGCATTAGAAAAAAATTTGGATGGGAGCTGGCTCGACGGTTTTCTCTCAATCTTCTATACCAGTTGCAAGTTGGTTCCTCATATACGTAGGTTTCACCGAAAGAATACACCGGTACCAAAGAACAACTGCATGGGTAACATTTTACGAAAAAAAAGTGAAAATATCATCAAGGGTAGAAAATTGTACAGAAAAACTCACCCTGATTTTAAAGTCATTCTGACGAATCCTTTGCGATTCTTCAAAATTATACGATTCGTACCAGGGATATTCATTTTCTGTTCGGATCTACCACCGACAACGAGCACAGCCACATTTCCAGCCGGTCCGTTCAATATATGCAAAATACTCCTGGGCGTTGCTGCGCAACAACCTGTTTGACCAAATGGAAAATTTACTAATCATTAATACCTAGGTCAATTTTGATGAAATATTTATCAAAATTCAATATTGAAGCTGACCTAAGAATAAGAGAATGTCTCTTCCAATTGGAGCATAATAGTTGCTATTCAATGTCACCAAATATGTATTCAAACCAGGGTATGCTTCGTCAAAATGGTTTACGTCGCTCAAAAAATTTGTGGATGCCCCATGTACCAAAGCTCCGTGTGGAAACGTAGCAAATAAGTATGTGGTGTTTGGTGGTAATTCGGCTGTTTTGACTAGTTTGATGGGAAAGAAATCTCTTCGACATCGCCAGAATCGGATTTTTCTCAGCCATTTCAGTCTGCCTCAACATATCGAGTGTTTTTATTGCAGTTTATTGCTTCGAATTTTGATATTGCTGCAACCCAAATTACTTAGATGTTGGTAGTATTATGCAGGGTGGAAAATGAACTCAATGAAGAGTTGAAATGATCAAATTATAAATTATTTATTTTTTTTACAGAGTTACATAATATCAGAGTTGTCATGTAGAATGTAAAATGTAGAATAAAATGTAGAATAAGATGTAGAATAAGTAAAGTAGAATAAGTTTTGGAAAAAATGTAGAATGTAGAATAAGTAGAATAAGTAGAATATGTAAAATAAGCCGGAAAAATCATCAATTTCATTGAATTATGTTCAAATTTCTCGACAGTAATATTTAATTCGTGAGTTTTTTACCGATCAGAGACCTATTAATACGTTTTCAATCCTTTTTTGAAAAATTGTATTTAATTTCAGGATAGAAAATTTCATTAGCTAAAGAGTAAAGAATTGATAATGATGATATCATATCATGAAATTTTGGACTGAAAATTGGAAATCTTGTTTACTAAAGAAATTGAAAATCCAGATTAATAACTGATTAACGGAATAATAATGATGGTAAACATTTAGACAAAAAGTTGTTTAAATTTGAAAAAATGAAAAGAGTACTTCAATCGAATCGAAAGATTGAAACTCAAAATCAAACATTATAAAACTAAATACATTTTAGTATTAGTACTTGATCGGGTTTTCAAGCCATAATTGTCTTATTAGCCAATCAGAAGAGCCGTACAGCTTATTTTACATTTTACACTTATTCTACATAAAAATTTAACTTATTCTACATTTTTACGTAAAATGTAGAATAAGATATTCTACATGTAAAATGACAACTCTGCATAATATATACTATGTAGTTCTTTCAATTTTCGAAAATGAGACCAAAGGCCATTCCATATCAATTCAGCCACTTTTTGATCTTGGGTCTTCAGATTTTGCTGGATTTTTTTACGAGATTTTTTGATCTCAAAGGTCATAAAATCAAGATGGGGGGGGGGGGAATTTTTGTTTTCTTTGCCTCTAAAGTTTTTCATAAAAATGACCCACTTCAGTGTGTTGTATCTCAAGACTGCTGATACTTGCTGCAATTTGGCATGCGTATTAAATGGCCCAAAAGTTCTGCTATCCAAGTTTTTTTTTTTTTTAATTTAAAGAGGAATCGTTCCTCATTATCTCACGTTAGCGTGAACAAAGAGTTGCCTACATGTAGGTCGTCGAGAAATGATTCCAACGCTGCACTCAGAGTATCTGGAAAGGGTTGGGTGAAGAGATGCAGTGTTGCCAATTTCATCAAAACTTGATTATTTTGCAAATTTTTGCTCTTCACATTTTTGATTGGGCAAAATCTGCATTCATAGATTTTTAATCTTCATCCAAAACTCTAAAATGTGCAGCTATTGGTTTTTAAATATTTTCATTTTTAAAATTTTTGAAATTTTGAATTTTTTTTTCTTTAAAAAGTATTAAAATCAAAAAAGTCGAAAATTTTTAAATAATTTATATGTAAGCAAGGAAGAATGAGTTTATATTTTTTGAGGTGAAAGGAACGCAGGGTGTCTACCGGTCGCAAAAGTCGCGAAAAAGTCGCGAATTTTGATTTAGGTCGCTGAAGTCGCGAAAAAGTTGCGAAATTGACCCAAAATTCATCAAAAGTCGCGAATTTTTTCGAAATAACTTAATTTTTTTTCACCTTGTACAAAACGGAAAAAGTAAAAAAAATTTACCTTTTTGAACATTTTTCCTAAAAATTTTCGCCCTCGCTTCGCTCGAACTCATTAATTTTCAAAATCCATTCTTCCTTCTTCCCTTCTATTTCAGACAATTGAATATTTTGAAGCGGAAAAAATAAGTTCTTGTGGGAGATTTAGTAGCGGTCACGAATGGGATTTTCAAAGGAGTATCGTGTCCATTCTCGGAAAAATCACAAAAAATTGGAGAATTTTGGAATTTTTAGTGGAATTTTTAAAAATTTAAAAATAGAAATCATTTGGAAATATGACACTTTTTTGATGTTTTTTAAATAAATTCTTCAAAAAAATTTCGCCCTCGCTTCGCTCGAGCAGTAACTATTTATCTTCTCTAACATAAAATAATTTACTGTTGGAAAATGTTTGTGAAAAATTGATTTTTTTTTTTAAATTAAAGACGTATTTCTTTCCGCATATGAAATTTTTTCTGTAATGAATTTGATCTTAATTTTTTTTTTTTTTTGGGGGGGGGGGGTAAATTGAGAGGTAGATACTAGATACCTACCTTAAAAAAAGGTCGCGAAAAAGTCGCGAAATTTGATTTTGAAAAATCGGTAGACACCCTGGAGTAACGTCAACTATATTGTTAATGGGATTTAATTATTCGTTGTACATTATTTTTTTTTTTATGGAGCAATTTTTAGGTTGCGATTTTCAAGTCAACCTGTAGTAAGAACGAATTTGTAAACATTTTTCAAAATTTAAAGATGAGGTTTTTAGAAAAGTTCAAGGATATAATTTAAATCCAAAAAAATATCAAAATTTTGCGTTCCTGAATGACATAAAAAATCACAATGACAATGGCTCCCAGTCTATTAGGGCAAAAGTCAAAAAAAAAATACGTTTGGCATATTCCTATTTATGTTTTTTGAGACACTGAGTTCAAATATCATTTTGATTTTTGGTTTTGACTCTCCTCCCTCCCCACCTCCCCTCTAATTTCTTCCACGAGTACCTGAATTATTTGTTTCAGTCAAAAAAAATAGTCCATATTATAACTCAACGATTCAAAAAACATAGAAGAGTACATACCACATGATATTTTTTTATATTTTGGGACGTCATCGTCATACCTCTCTTGAAAATCAATATCCTATCACAAAAAATAACATTTTCTAATACTACTTATGGGTATTACAGAAACCTATTCACAAATTTTTTTGCAAATGTTTGATTTATATCCTTGAACTTCTTTGTAGGCATCACTGGAAATTGATCTTTCTGCTAAAAATCTCTGCTTTAAAATTTGAAATGTTTTTTTTTAAAAAAATGATTCTAAGTCTTTTTTCAATTTCCCTTCCTGTTCCAAATATCGCCTATTCCTAGATGCAAGTCAGGGGAAAAAATCTCAGAGACAAAAAAACAAGTCTTTACCTTCGGAGCTCCCAGAACTACTGGAACCATAATTATTTGGTTCTCTTACCTTTGAGATAGTAGAATCTCGAAAACAATATTGAGCGAAATCTGGATGCCAGAGATCAAAAAGTGGCTGAATTGGCATGAAACATTCCCTAGATATCATGACATTCAGAATTCTTTGACATTTTCCCCTTACAAAGCTTTTAAATTGGCGACCGGGTTTTCCTGTGTAATTTGGGTTACAGCTGGTATGGAATCCACAGTATATTATTACTCGAGTTGTTTTATGTTAATATTTAACGAAGTACGATTGACAGAAAATTTATTGTGTACCTTCTGCTACCCCTGTGTGGGTTTCACGATCGTAGAGCATCCATAATAAATACACTATGACGAGTATCCATAAAATTGGCTCGAAGAAGAAATAGATTAATAGAAAGATTAATAAAAATGGGCTGGCGAAAAACATCAATGATAGGACCCAACATCCCAACTGTTCGTAGTAGATTTCGAGCCTCTGTCGAAACGATGGATTGGATTCAGCTTTTGAAGGACCATACACTATTTCCTCCTGCTGGCGAAAAAATGTAATAAGTAGATTGAATGAAAAAAACAAGATTAGGAAAATATTTTCAATTTTTTGAATAAGTACAAACATTTTTTATAAATTCGTCAGGTATTTAACCGCAATAGTAAGAGCTACTATTTTACGATAAAATACTTACAAATAATGACGAGGTGTGGTCAGGATCCATGGTAATTCAACTCGACTACTGGTCAACTCGCGACGCAATATTTCGCAATCATAATAATCAGTATAAAGATTTATTTGTAGATTTTCTGAACAAGAAAGCACTTAAAATCAACTCTAAGTGGATGAATTAATATCGAACATCGCAATAATTGTAAAAAAAATATACCGAACCAGCATAGCGTTACATATCACCGAACTTGCAATCGATAATATGAGAACGTGTAAAAATAACTGTTGGTCGAGCAGTGTTGCCATAAAGTAACCCACGTGGTCGTCACAAAATTCGCTCAAAATTAAATTTTACCATGTGCCGAATGTGAACGAATAGCTCAGTGCGTCGAATGTCGTAAGAGGAACACTGATGGAACCATAAAGCGTATGACCTTGACATTAATTCATGATTCGCGAATGTACATTACACTTGAATTGATCATAATTATCAATTAAAGCGACGGCGACGTCTGTGTTTGTTAAGCCACTACAATTTGTCAGTTGAGTTGATGGAGGAAAAAATAATTTTAAAATGATAATAATGCGAATGATAAGATAAATAATGATTGAGACAAGTTTCTTGATTTAATTTTCCATATGAAAAAAAATTATGAATTACTTAAGTACAAATTACAATTGAATTTATTTTTAAAAATTGATAGGCTGGGTACGAAAAAATCACATGCACTAAATGCTTGGTACAAAAATACAAAAAAAAATGCTATTCAATACTTAAAACTGCTTTTTCTCCTCGACAATCGTATTTGGACTTATATTTTTCAAATAACTGAATCATTTCTTGCACGAATATTTTGTGGTATTTATCCACCAATTCATCCGAGGGATTTTGTTCTTTTGGCAGCTTGATCGGTTTGCCCACTATGTACAAATAAAAGAAGCTCAAAAATATTAGGACTTGCTCATAATTATTTTTGCCAAAAATACGATTTCGACGATCTAAATTCAAAATTATTCGAAGTTGTAATTTTCAACCCTAAATTTTTTAAATTTCTTTAATTCAATTTTTTTTTCAATTTTGTATATCCAATTTTATTTTGATTTTTTCATTTTTTTAAAAATTCATAATATATTTTTGAATTTCTTCCAGTTATTGAGTTATAAAAAATAGAAGCATGAATTTGACATTTTTTAAACACAAACTCAAAGTCAAAGTTGAAAAAAATTGAAGAAGAATTTTAAATTCTTTAGGAAAAAATTTTCGAGTTGGGAGGAATTTTATGGAATATTAAGTTGGAAAAAATTTTAAAAATCAAAGTCGGTTGGAAAAAATTTTGGTATCAACAATTTTTTCTACTTTGATTTCTTCGAAGCTCAAAAATATTAGGACTTGCTCATAATTATTTTTGCCAAAAATACGATTTCGACGATCTGAATTCAAAATTATTCAAAGTTGTAATTTTCAACCCTAAATTTTTAAAACTTTAATTCAATTTTTTTTCAATTTTGTATATCCAATTTTGAAAAATTTCCTCAATATTTTTACGATTTTGATTTTTTCATTTTTTTTAAATTTCATATATTTTTGAATTTCTTCCAGTTATTGAGTTATAAAAAATAAAAGCATGAATTTGACATTTTTTAAAAACAAACTCAAAGTCAAAGTTGAAAAAAAATTGAAGAAGAATTTTAAAATCTTTGGGAAAAATTTTCGAGTTGGGAGGAATTTTACGGAATATTAAGTTGGAAAAAATTTTAAAAATCAAAGTCGGTTGGAAAAAATTTTGGTATCAACAATTTTTTCTACTTTGATTTCTTCAATTTTTATTCAACTTCATATTTTTAAAATTTTTTCCAACTAGAAAGTTTTTTCGAATAATTTGAAAAATTTTCCTTAGATTTTTTTCAATTTTAAAATTTTTTCAAACCTTAAATTTGTAAACAAATTCAACTTCGTGTTTTCAGAATTTTTTCCAACTCAATAATAGTACGGACGATTTAGTTTAAAAAAAGCCAAAAGCCAAAAAAAATTCCCGGAAACGGGAAAGTTTGTATATAAGCTTTGTAGAGGGTGTATTTCAACATACCCGACTTTCCCTAAAATCGGTGAATATTTTGACCCCCTTTTGGGGGGCGAGGGGGTTCAAATTTTCGTTTTTCGGCTGTAACTTTCAAAATTACGTATTTACGAAAAAATACTTGGAACAAAAATTGTAGAGAATAAAAAAACAAACAATTTTGTTATTTACAATTTTTTCCTAAGACATCATGGGAGGGAGGTAGGGGCTTCAGAAAAAAATCAATTTTGAAAATTTTCCATTATCAGAAAAAATCACCAAAAATCGGGTTAATCGACTTTTAGGATCGGCTCTTTTGCATAGTACATCCTATTACTATGTAGAATAAGAAAAATGAACAACCGACCCCTCATCTCAAAGTAGGGGGGTGGACCCCCTGTAGAAAAAGTTGCATTTTCCCCCTGAAATATCTCAGCTACAGTGAAAAATTCGAAAAATTGATTCAAACAAACGTTGTAGAGCGTTAAAAGACGAACATTTTCGTTTTTTTACATTTTTTCTACGTGGTCTTGGGGCCAAGCTAATGCCAAAAGAAAAAAGATCGACGCAGCATTCGAAAATTTTTCACAAATTTTTAAACCCCCTCTTTTGGCGTCCAATTTGGGTTCAGGGGTTAGATGATTATAAAAATCGACTTTAGCGACCACGAAAACCCCAGAAACCCACTTGTTGGGCTATTGGTTCGTTATATTTTATACCAGGCCTACACACGTGTAATTTATTGAGTTGATGAAAAATTTTCAAACCCCGCGTCCATCTTTTTTTCTTTTTGCATTAGCTCGGCCCCAAGACCACGTAGAAAAAATGTAAAAAAAGGAAAATGTTCGTCTTTTAACGCTCTACAACGTTTGTTTGAACCAATTTTTCGAATTTTTCACTGTAACTGAGATATTTCAGGGGGAAAATGCAACTTTTTCTACAGGGGGTCCACCCCCCTACTTTGAGATGAGGGGTCGGTTGTTCATTTTTCTTATTCTACATAGTAATAGGATGTACTATGCAAAAGAACCGCTCCTAAAAGTAGATTAACCCGATTTTTGGTAATTTTTTCTGATAATAAGAAATTTTAAAAATTGATTTCTTTCTGAAGCCCCTACCTCCCTTCCATGACGTCTTAGGAAAAAATTGTAAATAACAAAATTGTTTGTTTTTTTATTCTCTACAATTTTTGTTTCAAGTATTTTTTCGTAAATACGTAATTTTGAAAGTTATAGCCGAAAAACGAAAATTTGAACCCCTCACCCCCCAAAAGGGGGTCAAAATATTCACAGATTTTAGGGAAAGTCGGATATGTTGAAATACACCCTCTACAAAGCTTATATACGAACTTTCCCGTTTCCGGGAATTTTTTTTGGGTCAAAACCTAAAATGACCGTACTATAAGTAATTCGAAGAAATTAAAAAAAATGATGAAAATATAAAACTGAAAAATTAAAAACATTAAAGTTGAAAATTTTAAATTGGATACAATTTTGAAAAGATTTAATTTTTGACAAAAATAATCAGGAGCTTGTTAGTGTGTTACTGTTATGTAATTTTGATTAAAGATATTTTTTGTACAATTGATTATCAAAATAAGGAACATACCCACTGTAGTAATAGGTCTTTGATATGGTAAAATTCCAAATAAATGGCTAAGTTTGCAAGGACCTTTGAAAAAAGCAAATCCACCTTGGCCAGATCGACGAGTCTCTTGCAACCATTTATACCAACGACCACCGAGGGGTTGATCGTAGGCATCCGTTTCACCGAAAGTGAATACAGGTACCAAGGATGACCTAAAAAGTGGATTTATCATCTGAGAGAATTTTTCATAAACTTTATTAACTGTTATTATCCTCTTTTTCCATTGAGAAACATTACAAACTTACCCAGCTTGTAAGGCTACTTTCACGAATCCTTTACGATTTTTCAAAACTATTCGATTGGTGCCCGGACGAGATATCATAATTTCAGCCATACCACCAACCGTAAGCACGCACACGTTTCCCGGAGGCCCGTTCAACGAGTGCAAAATGCTTCTGGATGAACATCCGACAACACCTGATTACTCGAAGTAAACACCAGCAATTGGAAGAAATCAGACTGTTGTTATTTAGTAATCGTACCAATCTGGTGAAAGCTTACCAAAAAGCAAAAGTATTTCTCTGACGAAGGGGACCATGAAATTGGCATTCAGTGAACTTACATACACATTCAAGCCAGGGAACTTCTCGTCAAAATGGTTCACATCGTTCAAGAAGTTGGTAGATGCGCCCAAAACAAATAAACCATGTGGAAACGAAGCGAACAGATATGTGGTATCTGGTGGCAGTTCGGCTGTTTTCACCAGTTCGATTGGGAAATAATCTTTTCGGCCACGCCAAAATCGCATTTTTCTCAGCCATTTCAATCTGTAGGTAATAAGTATGGTATTTTTTTGTTTAAAACCTCATAAAGTTGGCAGAGAATCGACATGGAAAATTTTATAAAAATATTGATTGATGAAATTTCAAAGTATTTTGAAAATTGAAAACTTATACAATGTTGAAGATATTATGAACATATTAAAAGTTTCTGATTTTACTGTGAAAAGCCGCTTTGAGGAAATTTTATATGTTCCTACCTAAATGTTTTTAGAATTCAAATTTTTTTGTTTTTCATACAATTTACATATTTGCAACTTTTGAGGAAACCTCATTTTGTTAGATTTTTTCTTTCGTTTTTGATTATGTCCATTTCTAGAAATAAATATTCTTTTCAAAAATAACGAATTTTTTCTTATAAACAGAAAGAAGAACCAAAGACGAAACTTGAAATTTTCATAAAATCTTCCAAAGTTGTTCTTTTTTTTTCTTTTTTAAAGAAAAAATTCACTACCTGGGCACCTATATTTCTAATGCCAATGATAATATTTGAAAAAAAAAAACATGAACAAAAATTATTTTCTTGTGTTTCAATTTTTTTCATCTTGTTTTGCAAAAACTAACTAAATAAAGTTTTTTTATTTTTTTAAAATCCTTTATAACAGTTTTCATCAAGAATTACAAATATCTCATTAAAACTGAGAGAAGGAAACATTAAATTTTCAGGAAGATTTTTTCGAAAATTGTTTTAAGGGTAAATATACCCGGATAAGATGGTGAAATCGGCTTGAACTCTGATTTTTATTCCAACTCCTCCCCCCTAATAACGTCCCTTAATGTAACAAAAATTTGGAAAAAATTTGAACCCCTCCCCCTTCCTTCAAAGTTATGGCCATTTTATTGCATTATTTTCAAGAATTTTCAATTTCAACAGAAGTAAAGGAATTTTTCTATTCCTTGTCATAAAGTTATACCTACATTTCGTAAAGATGAATTTACGATAATTTTTTCAGCAATTTTGATGCACTTATTCACGTTTTTCCGGCCATCATGAGGATTTCAAACTTGAAAAAAACGTCCGATAAGCAAAAAGCAAGTACCCTGGAAAAATTACTAAAAATATGTTTTTTATCTTGAATTTCCTCGTGTATTCAATTTTGACCGTTTCTTTGAACTGGGGGTCAAAAATTGGAAAAACCAGTACAGAAATGTTGTTACTTTGGCAGATTTTTCAAATTTTGATCGTTTTATATTTATACTAATAGAAATGACCAAATGAAGAAACTTAACGTCGGATTCATGCTCCGCGGGTCAAAATACCCTAAAAACACCCTTTTCGCGATCTTTTTACTTGAAGTCTCAAAATTCACGGTTTTCACTGATGAAGTCGTGAAAATTATCAAAAATGTCTGAAATCTTTTTAAAAAATTTCAAAAAACCTTGAAATTGAAAAACTGGTGTTTTATACTTATAATCTTTTCAATTTTTTTATTATAATTTCAATAATTTTTATTATTTTTTAACTTGCCTGTGCATCTTTTTACAGATTTTTATCATATTTTTTATGGGGTTTAAAAATTGTTTGCATAAAAATTCAAATTTCGATATTTAAAAAAAAAAGAAATCAAATCTTTTTAAAGATTTTTTTGTTATGTAGACAATTTTTTAATATTTATCAAAACAATTTTCACAATTACGTAGGTATTAGAAAAAATTTCTGATCGTCCTTTCTATTAATTAATATTAGAAACTGAGCAACCTTAAACAGTAAATGGGTCGTATACCATTATGATTATTGTTTGGAAATTTTGTTGGTGATTTTCTAATGTGATCAATTGAGAAATTTATAAAAACTAAAAAGGAAAATTGATATATTAACCTTCTTCCTCCTCTGTGCGGAGTTTCACGATCATAATACATCCATAATAAATATGCCAAAGCGAATATTTGTAGCGGAGGTTTAATGCACATATATAGGAAAATAAATGGGCTGCAGATGATCATCAAATGTGTAGCCCAGCATCCCAATCTATCGTAATACTTTTCAATTTTTTGTCGAAATGAAACTCTATTCATTTCATTTTGTAAACAAGCATCGTACTTTGTTTCATTCTGCGTTAACATAAAAAAAATTAAACGAAAACAAAAAGTGCGAAGTGTACTAATTAGCGAATAAAAAAATTGACTTGAAATAAATATCTCTGGTATTTTGTACTCACGTTCCTGAAATCAGTCTTGTCGGTCTCTTTCATGACGAATTACCGTACATCAGCTGAAAATCAAATTTATGGAATCCTCGGTACAAAAATGTAGCTAAAAGCTACCCATCTGGTCAGCGAATAATAGTGATCATTTGTTTAAAAATTGAGAAAAATATTTCGAACTAACACGCAGAATATTTGATAATGAAATGATGTGAACACTGATAAGATTGAAGGAAGTGTGTCCTTAACGCGTATTTTAAGGCCGGCGTCAGTTGTATTTGTGTAGTGGCGATGAAGTGTTTTATTTACAAATTGTTATGTTAATTGCTGCATTACATCGAAGTTCTAGGTCCATATATATTTTTGCCATGTAACGTACTGAAAATTAACGGAATTCTTGCAACGAATAATGTTGAATAATGATGATTTTGGATAATAAAGTGAATTGTTTATATTGGTTGGATTTTGAATCTGATTTCGCATGGATATAAGAGTATCGTAAAAAAGTTTCTTTTATTCTCCTCGCACTCCGAATTTTTCAAAATAAATACTTAATACGTAATTGCTTCCTAAACGAGGTGTCCAAAAGCAAAAAAATTGTAAAAGTAATTTAAAAAATAATTAATTTTGTCTAAAATGCATTTACCATACTGAAATAGGTTATTCGGAATCATAATTAGACACATTTCTTCTATCTGCTGAAATTTTTTTAAATTAGTCATTCAAGAAGAGGATTTTCCGAATTTTTTTCAAAATATGAAGAAAATTGAGAATTTTTATTGAAAAATCAGACATTTTAGAGTACGAATGAAATTGGGAAATGATGCTTCTTAATCATCTCATAACTTTTTTTTTTTTTAATCATCTCATAACTATTGCCGGAGTCTTAATTTTATCTTTATTTGCTTCGAAATTATTAAAACTGTTTTCTCAGTCTTTCATCTCTTTTATTAGTCATTAATTTCAGAAATTTTACAAGCTTCGGAATTTGCAGTCTTACAACGAATTACAACATTGTATTGGTTGACTTCATTTTCCAGCAATGATAATAATTTACTCGATGCTTAAAGTGGCATTTTCTCTTCGCGAGTCATACTGATGCTTATGGTTTTCAAATAACTGCATTATTTCTTGGACGAATATTTCATGATATTTATCCACCAATTCGCTGGAAGGGTCTTCAGTTTTCGGTAGCTTGATAGGTTTGCCAACTGCAAAATATAGAAAAGAAAAAATGTCGAAGATTTCAATTTATCATTGTATGAGATTTTTGAAATATTCATCATTGGCTTCATCACCTCTCCTCTCTACTTTAAAAAATAACTTACCAACTGTGGTGAGAGGTGTTTGATATGGTAAAAGTCCGAATAAATGACTGAATTTGCAAGGACCTTTGAAGAAGGCGAATCCTCCACTGCCAGATGGACGGGTTTTTTGTAACCATTTATACCATGGACCGTTGAAAGGTTGATCGTAGGTGTCGGTTTCGCCGAAAGTATATACTGGTACTAGAGAGGATCTAATTTTAAGAAAGAAAATTACAATTTATATGAAAAGGGGGGACAAAGTTGAGAAAAACTTGCTAGTATAGAGACTTGAATTTGAAAAAAAAAATAAATTGAAAAATGTACACTTGAAATATTGAGTTTTTTGATGGATTAGGCCGGTCAGAAGAAGTATAAAAGGTGAATTTGCATCAAGCCCGAATTTTAAAAAAAATAGCTGATAAACAGTCACGAAAAACATTAGAATTGAAGGCGCCGTAAAGTAGGGAACGTAGATTGTAACCCCTCCTTCCACACCCACCCGTTACATGGGATAGGTGTTTTCAAAGCATTAAATCATGAAAAAATGTATTTTTAGAGCATTAAAAATCCAATTTTTTCAAAACTTTGCTCGGGCATGAAGAAAATTACAATTATGAACTTTTCACCCCAAACCCCTAAAATCCTTAAGTACCCATACCCACTTTAAACTCTCTAAAAAAAGAGTTTTCGACACCACTGGTTAGAACTTCTTTAAAACGTACATTATTTTATGGTACCTATTTATAAAGTTTTTTAAACAACGCTGTAAAGACCATTAATTTGATAAAAAATCTGAAAATTCGGTAACTTTTTAAAAGAACAGTAAATTTTCAAAAAAGTAGGTAAATTTTACAAAAAAAATGAAAATTTAATTTACGAAGAAAACGTTTTGAAAAATTGGTCGAATACTTTTGAAATGTTTGCTCTAATTAAAAAAAAACAATATAATTCCAATAAAATTTTTATTCGATTTAAAAAATAAGATAGAATTGTAAAAAAAAACAATTTTTGTTGACAAAATTTGAATTTTATGAAATTTTCAAGTTCAAAATGAAGTACGATTTAATTGGGAGGTAGGAGTAATGTTGAAAATTTTCATTTTGAATTTTTCAAGGGCAAAAACAGAGCCGAAACTTTTTATTCTGTTCAATTAATTTTTCAAATATGAAATGTGAGACTAAAAAATTCGTGGATTGCAGTTCCCCCTCCCCTTCATGCCCGATATTTTTCATTTGCATAGATAATAATTTATTGCCTTCGTAGCTAATGGACTAATTAATGGATCAAACCTTTTCATCGATTTAGATTACGGCTGTCTGTTTTGTCCGAGCTAAGGTCGGTCTGCGGAAGAGCCGTTTTTTTTTTACCTAGGATTATGGAGGGTAACGACAGAATGTTTGTTTTTGAAACTAAACATTTTTTCTAAAGTGCATTTTTTTTTCAAAAAATACTAAATTTTTTTCTCAACTAAATTTTTTTTGTAACTAAAATTTTTTATCATCAACATTTTTTCCAAAGTACAATTTTTTCTCAACTGAATTTTTTTTCAACTAAATTTTTTTCTCAACTAAAATTAATTCTTAACCAAAACTTTTTCCAAAGTACAATTTTTTCCCAACTAAAATTTTGTTTGAACTCGGAAGTATTCTTTACAATTTTTTCAACACGAGTTTTTCCACAAAATACATATTTTACAGCTCTGCAAATCAACAAATGGCAAGAAAATATTTTTTCACTCTCAAAGGAAAAACAAAATTGTCAATAAAAGTTAACTAAAGAATGAACTAAAGACATCAGAACTTCAATTTTCATTTGTTCCATTTTTTTTCACTTTCATTGGAACTTTTTTTTTGATGTCTTCAGTTCATTCTTTTGTCAACTTTTATCAACAATATTGTTTTTTCTTTGAGAGTTGAAAAATATTTTCTTGCCATTTGTTGATTTGCAGAGTTGTAAAATATGTATTTTGGGGATAAAACTAGTGTTAAAAAAATTATAGAAAATACTTCCGAGTTCAGACAAAATTTTAGTTGAGAAAAAATTATACTTTGGAAAAAACGTTGGTGTTGAAAAAATTTTAGTTACGAAAAAATTTTAGTTGAGAAAAAATTGTATTTAAGAAAAAACGTTGGTGTTGAAAAAATTTTAGTTGAGAAAAAATTGTATTTAAGAAAAAATCTTAGTTGATAAAAAATTGTACTTTGGAAAAAATTTTGGCCGCTGTCGTTACGCTCCATAATCCTTGGTAAAAAGAAACGACTCTTCCGCCAACCGACCTTAGCTCGGACAAAACAGACGGCCGAATTTAGATTTGACCCTTAGGTCTAAATATTTAAAGAGCACAAAAAGGTCCTAGGTTTAGTGAAGGAAAATTTATTGGGAGGGGAAAGACATGACTTTAAGCGGCGCCCGCGTCAATGGACACAAAAATAAAATTCCGAGTTTAAATCGTGTTCAAGTTCAAAGTCAAGTAAAAAGTAAGAATGAATGAGTAAATAAACTTACCCTGCTCTCAAGGCTATTTTCACGAACCCTTTTCGATTTCTCAAAACTAATCGATTGGTGCCCGGATAAGAAATCATCATTTCAGCCATACCTCCGACTGTGAGCACTCCTACGTTCCCTGGAGATCCATTCAATACATGCAGAATACTGTTGGGCGAACATGTACAAACACCTGATTATTCCGGACCAAAATCAATGAACAAAAAAAACCAGAAATGTAATTATTTAACCGCAAAAACTTCATATTTCTACTCATCTTGAAATAAATAAATTTGAGATTCTCACCAAGAAATAAAAGAAGCTCTCTGATAATAGGAATTTTGAAATAGGTACCCAATGAACACACGTATAAATTCAACCCTGGAAAAACTTCTTCAAAATTGTTCACATCGGTTAAAAAATTCGTAGTTGCTCCCAACGTCAAAAATCCATGCGGAAATGAAGCAAACAAATATGTAGTGTCAGGTGGCAGTTCTGCTGTTTTGACCAGTTCAATAGGGAAGTAATCTCTTCGGGATTTCCAAAACCGTAATTTTCTCAGCCAATTAAGCCTATAAAAAGTTGACTACGTTAGGTACATTTTGTAATTCCTTGAAGATATGCTGAGAAAGAGTTAAATATGTGAATGCTATGGATTCTTTCATATTGTTCGAGTGAACGTGAGTTAACTCGAACGAAGATTTGACAAACCAGTTTTTACTTGACCTTCAATACGAATAATAATTGAAAAGTTACGAATAGGTGTAATTTAACTTCGAGTGTAATTATTTTTATGTTCGTTGCCTGATCTTTCTACCGACTTTACGCTATTTTCAGAATCAATCAACAACACCGGCTGACGGAAAAGAAAATGAAAAAGGTTCGAGGGGAAAGGAATATGAATTGTAAATCATTACCCTAATTTTATATCGATAATTTGGGAACAAAATTTGGAAAATTTTCAGCATTGTTCTATTTTTAAAAAAAATCAAAAATCGTTCACTGAAAAAACAAATGAATAAATTTTATCCAAAAAAATAATAACGGAACATCATTCACAAAATTGGCAAAATTTATTCTAAAAAATAGTAATATTTATCGCGAAATTTCTATTTTTTTAGAATAAATTTTGCCAATTTTGTAAATGATGTTCCGTTATTATTTTTTGGATAAAAATTTTTTTTGGATAAAATTGATCTCTTTTTTGATAAAATTTATCATTTTTTGGATAAAATTCATCATTTTTTCAACACTTTTTATTTATTTTTCATTTCTAATTTTTTTCAGTGTTATTTTAATTCCTTTCTTTGTTACAAATATGCACTCTAAAATAACTTTTGAAATTCGCTTTTATTAAATATAATAAAATGATCGATATCTACCTTCTGCCTCCTTCATGTGGGGTTTCGCGATCGTAATACATCCACAATAAATAAGCCAATGCGAATATCCGCAACCATGGTTCAATGCACATCAACAAGAAAACCAAAGGACTACAAAGGAAGAGTGACTGTATCACCCAACATCCCAAATAATTATAAAAATCGTTGATTTTATGTCGAAATGAAGTCTGCTGTGATTCCATTTCTCTCTATAGAGGTATCATAAAAATGAATTAGACCGAGTTAGAATATAAAAAATCTCAAAATTAGTGGAAAGCGAGAGTACTTACCAATTACCATTGAAGTTGATGTCGTTGGTTTTTTTTTTGTTGATTTTTTCACCGAAGAGTGGGTTCAGTTCAGTCGAACAGTCCGTTGGCTATTGGCGAACACTTTATTCTATTTCCTAACGTTATGTGGATTGACTTATCCGCTAATTCCTTGCCGTCAAAGAGGCAAAACTGCATCTGGTGCTCTCGGCTATTTCCGAACATGTTCATTTGACTTGTTTTAATTTTTAAATTGTTTTTACGTACGCAGGAAGTGGGTAAGGTACGTAATACGTATGTACAATACATAAAGTACTTTAATGCAGTTTAATTAGCTAAAATGAAATAGATGATTGATTAATGATTAATTAAACGAGTATACGAAAATTAAACTTATTTGTCATCAATATAAGAATTATTCATATCATGGTACCTACCTAGTTACTTACTCACATTGGTAAATAGAAATTCTTAATTTTTAATTTTTAAATGGATAAAACCTTGTAAAACAAAAACAAAATTATTATAACAGTTTAATTTAAATATTAGTAAATAATTAATCAAACCTTTATTTATTTTTTCAATTATTTTCATCAAGAATGAATTTGAGTATTTATTTTTTTTAAAAAAACACGAAAAATTATGATTTTTTAAAAAGAGTACTTTTTATTTTGTGTGAAAAAATAAAGGTTAGGTATAATTAATCAAAGGTCGACATGGAAAATGCAGTTTTGATTCTTGAAGTCAATTTTCTAAGCAAAAGAAGGGTTCAATGAAAAAAATGAATAGAATATAAAGTATAGAGCGTAAAATTATTTTCTTTCCTGTAGAGTCCAATTCGTTTTTTCTTACACGGGAGGTATCCCAACTCAAAGTAAAATTTTTAGCCCCAACAAAGAAAAATCGAAAGTACATCATAACAGGACCCCGTATCCAAAATTTCAGGTGCTGAAGTTCATTTCTCGATTTTTGGCGAATTTTTGAAATTCAAAATTACCTCCGCCCTGCAAAATATGAAAATTTGATCTAATCAACGAAAAAAGCTGAAATTTGGTATATACCCTATTTTCGACCTCCCGAATCGATTGGAAGCGATTTCAAGACGTTTCGGAGTCACCAGAAAATTTTTGAATTTTCCAGCGCTGGAGAAAAGCCCATAAAACTGGCCCATATGCACTTCAGCACCTATAATCGCGGATTATCCATATTGGTGATCTATTTGATCGATTGAAACGCAATTTTCCAAAATTCGTAACTTTGAGTTCAAATTCGCATTTTTGGGCAAGAAATTTTCCTGGAAAAAATTTAAAAATTCGCCTAATGCGCATACATTGAGGTAAAAAGTTGAACCTTGGTAGATACTCTATTTTCGACCTCCCGAATCGAATGGTAGCGGTTTCGAGACGTTTCGGAGCAATCAGAAACTTTTGAAATTTTCCAGCGCTGGAGAAAAGCCCATAAAAATGGCCCATATGCACTTCAGCACCTATAATCGCGGATTATCCATTTTGGCGACCTATTTGATCGATTGAAACAGGCTCATTCCATGTCAACTCGACCAGGTTTTGACCTTGGGTCTTCCGATTTCGCTCAAAATTTTTTTACGAGTTCCCCTCGATGGTCTAATCAAGGAATCACCGTCATTTCGATCCTAATCCTTGAGGGGGGCGGGGGTGGCCCTTGTAATTTTCGTATAATTGGGATTTTTTGCGAAATGGCTCAACTTTGAAGGCGCATATCTCATGTTCGGTCATGTCCAAGATGAATCTGTTCATGCGGTTTTGTAGAGAATTGAAAGCAGATTCAAAATTGATAATCATATTTTGAAAAGTTTAAAGTTGAACTTTTAAGATGAAAGCTCAACTTTCATGATAAGTACAAAAAATGAGGGCCCCCATTTAAAAATCTGAAAAAATTACTATGGGGAGAACTTTTTATGTACTTTTCAACTAACAACTTTTCAAGATGGGATCTCAATACCCCTGGGGGGCACAGGGGTCCTCAATTTTGGTCAAAATTCAAGAAAATGTAAAACGTGAAGTAATATATCGATTTCTACTAATTCGAAGGCGCTGAGTTCGAATATGTGCTCAGTTTTTTCATCCAACCCCTCTGAACCCCCCTATCAGCCCCCCTGATGGGGTTAGAATTCAAAAAAATGAAAAAAATCACGTGTGACGTGTCGTTTGTCAGGTTTTTGAGAGCGCTGAGTTCGAATGTTTGCTTATTTTCCGGATTCGACCCTCGGGTGCACCCCTAGCACCCATTTTTGAAAAAAACATCGTTTTTTTTTAATTTTTTAGTAGTTTGGAAGTCGAAATGGGGGGATGGGGATGGCCGATCAATAAAGTAAGTTGATAATCAAGCTCAGCACCCTCGAATTAGTAGAAATCGATATAACACATGCTATTTCTTTTTTTTTAATATGTGTTTTCTCAAAATTGGGGGCTTGGGGTGCACCCGAGGGTCGAATCCGGAAAATAAGCAAATATTCGAACTCAGCGCTCTCAAAAACCTGACAAACGACACGGCACACATGATTTTTCATTTTTTTGAATTTTAACCCCGGGCTGATAGGGGGGTTCAGAGGAGTCGGATGAAAAAACTGAGCTCATATTCAAACTCAGCGCCTTCGAATTAGTAGAAATCGATATATTACTTCACGTTTTACATTTTCTTGAATTTTGACCAAAATTGAGGACCCCTGTGCCCCCCAGGGGTATCGAGATCCCATCTTGAAAAGTTGTTAGTTGAAAAGTACATAAAAAGTTCTCCCCATAGCAATTTTTTCAGATTTTTAAATGGGGGCCCTCATGTTTTGTACTTATCATGAAAGTTGAGCTTTCATCTTAAAAGTTCAACTTTAAACTTTTCAAAATATGATTATCAATTTTGAATCTGCTTTCAATTCTCTACAAAACCGCATGAACAGATTCATCTTGGACATGACCGAACATGAGATATGCGCCTTCAAAGTTGAGCCATTTCGCAAAAAATCCCAATTATACGAAAATTACAAGGGCCACCCCCCGCCCCCCTCAAGGATTAGGATCGAAATGACGGTGATTCCTTGATTAGACCATCGAGGGGAACTCGTAAAAAAATTTTGAGCGAAATCGGAAGACCCAAGGTCAAAACCTGGTCGAGTTGACATGGAAAGAGCCAACACAATTTTCCAAAATTCGTAACTTTGAGTTCAAATTCGCACTTTTGGACAAAAAATTTTCGTGTAAAAAGTTTAAAAATTCACCAAAAATTGAGAAATGAACTTCAGCACCTGAAATTTTGGATATTGGGCCCTGTTATGATGTACTTTTGATTTTTTTTTGTTTATGCTCAAAATTTTACTTTGAGTTGGGATACCTCTCTTGTTAGATGGCTTAGCTTTCAAGATAGGTACCTATTTTAGTTGAAAATTGAAAGTATCTTAAAATTAAGCCTCTTAAGAAAAAATTATTTGAGAACTGTAAGTACAGAAAGGAAATTTTATGCTCTACAATTTATGCTCTATTCACTTTTTTTTATTGAACCCTTCCTTCGCTCAGAAAATCGATTTTAAGGATCAAAAGTTATATCAAAAAATGTAAAACAAATTCTCAAAAAAAATTCCAACGGTAAAAAATCGTGACGTGATCGAGTAAAACTGAAATCTTATTCGAACTCAGCACTAAAAAGTAGGTCAAAATCACCAATCCGAATCAATAACGCAGCAAAAATTTGTTGATTGTCGGCCTCTGATATTTCTATTATTATTTTATTACAAATGAGAAATGTTGGAAATGCTGTTTTTTTTTTTTTTTTACAAAAATCGATTTTCTGGGAAAATTAAGCCTGAAAAAAATGGATAGAACATGAATTGTAGAACGAGTGTAATATTTCCTTTCTTTAGAGTCCAATTATTTTTTTAGGAAGCTTAGTTTTGCGATTTTTATATTTTAAAAAAGTTGAACTTTCAACTAAAATATCTCGAAAGCTAAGCTTTCTAAGAAAGAACTAATTGGACTCTACAGAAAGGAAATTTTACGCTCTAGAATTTATTTTCTATTCATTTTTTTTTCGTTAAACTCTTCCTTTGCTCAGAAAATTTACTTTATAAGTGTCTAAAATTATCAAAAAAGTGTAAAAAAAATGTTCAACGAAAAATTTAAATTGTGAAAAATCCTTGGATTATTAAATTTTTTCACCACTTTTTTTGTGAGTAGCGTGAAAAATTCTATAAAAATCAACCATTAAACTTTAAACCGCATTTCAAAAGCTTGAAAATGTTGGCATGTGTTATTCATGAACTAAATTCAATCATTATACGTAAATAATTTTTGTGTTCGTTCATTTTTAAAAAAAAATAAAAAAATTACTGTAGTGTGACTTTTACCAATGTACTTACCAAGATATGAACTTTTATAGGTATTGATGGTGTCGAAAAAGTTTTATTTTTATATTCGTTTCAAAGCAATCATCTATATAATAATTTGCAGCTAAATGAACTGCATAAAAGTACATTATGTATGTATACGACTACACGTACATCTACGTGCATAAAAATAATTAAATCAAAATGAGTCAAACGAATACGTTCGGGAACATCCGAGAGCACACGATGCCGTTTTGTCACCTTGACGGCTAGAAAATTAGTTGACTCATCTTACGTTAGACCAAAGTAAACTACCTAATGAGGTTTCGGAGAGGTTTTTTATGCATCATCATATCGTCGAACGTGTCTGTATTTTGGGTAATTCCGATGAAGTATTGTACTCGCAGGTATAAATCTGGTCTATCTTAGTTAGTCACAGGCATAAGTAGATATTATTTACTGTTTTACACACCTACTTTTTCCACGAGCGCTTCGGTACACAACTTCAGGTTGCGAATTCGGATGCTTTCTTGTTGTTTCTGAATGTGTCGTGATATTTATGTATTTAGATAGTGAAATGAGTATTTAAGGCTGCGGCTAGGCTCAAGATCGTTAATATTTGACTGAAATTAATTTATTTTTTATTTATTTGACACTTCTGGGGGAAAAAATTGTACGTAATACCTATGTATTGTCTCTTTTTTCAAAAATATCAACCTGATTTCTTTTTCATTATGAAATTTCATTTTTGGTTATCATTAAAGAAATGTCAACTTCTCACATTTTGATCACAAGATTTAAATTATTTTTGCCAAGTTTTGTAATCGTACATACAAACCTGAAAAATTACTTATTTTGATACCAGCACCAATATTCAAACCTCACGCTTTTATCTAAAAAAAATTGAATTTTGATCTTGAAATGTCGTTTCTTAGCCTTTTTAACTATCATCAAAGTAACATAATTTTCCGTTTTGATACCAATAGACTAATTTCCAATTTATTTTACCAAAAAATTAATTTTTCAAACTTCTGTTTTGTAAAAGCGTCAGTTTTGATCAACAAAAAGGGCCAATTTTGATAATGAAACGTCAATTTTTGACTTTTTGATGAAAAATGTCAGGTTGTCGAATTATTGTTGCACAGCGACAATTTTTGATTTTTTAGACATGAAATGTCAAGATTTCCACCTTCGATTTTGTGATCAAAAAATGTCAGTTCATCAATGATATTCTTTGGGATTATTTTTTAACGTAAGTATGTACATATATTCGTGACAGCGTCTAATAAAAGAGACCATTTGACCGAAAAATCGCTTTTTGTTATGTAAAAAACCCTTACAGATCGACTGAAAGTGATTAACAAGGGAGGTATCCCAACTCGAAATGAAATCGAAAGCACATCATAAAAGAATCCCATATCTAAAATTTCAGGTGCTGAAGATCATTTCTCAAATTAAGGCGAATTTTTGAAATTTCAAAATTACTTCATTGCCCTGCAAAGTATAAAAATTTGATCTATTTGTAATCAACGAAAAATGCTGAAATTTGGTATATGCCCTATTTTCGACCTCCCAAATTGATTGGAAGTGGTTTTGAGACGTTAGTACAATCATTTTAGGTTTTGACCCGAAAAAAATTCCGGAAAAGGGAAAATTCGTATCTAATCGTAAGCTTTGCAGAGGGTGTATTTCAACATATCCTACTTTCCCTAAAATCGGGGAATATTTTGTCTCCCTTTTGGGAGGTGAGTAGCTCTCTACCAATTTTTTCCTTCATGGGTAGGTTTTACACCGAAATATTTTCAGCCTGAGCGATGGAAGGAGACCCGTGTCTCTCTGCCTACCATTATTTAACACCATTTGATTAAGGGAAAAAATTGTGGATCAGTTGAGCTGAGAAATTCAAAGGCAGCTTGTAGTCCAGGCAAATAAGAAAAAAAATGTAGGTACCACCCCCTCCCCCAAATTAAAGCCTGATTTTTTTGGCGTTTTACGTTCGTAATGGTCCACTACACAACATACTAAAATGGACACCCCACAACCCTCCCCTACCCCCAGGGGAGGGGTAAACGTCCACTGAAACCCGGTTTTTCGTGAATATCTCCTCAAATAAGCCTCAAAAAGGAGAAATGGTAATGAACAATCATGTTCTACGTGTAATTTTCTGTCAGACAGGTTCGTTTTTTTTTCGAAAAACCCGCTTCTTTGACCAAAAATTAAGGGTAAAAACGCAGATTTTTCCAATATTTACAGTATTTTTGGAAATGATGGAAATACGAAGCTAAAAGTACCCAAAATGAGTATTTTTTTATACATACTGGTAGGGTATTCCAAAAAAAGTCACCGCAAAAATGTCAACCCCTACAGTTAATTATAAGGGAGGTTATTGAATACTGCATTTAAAAAATCGAGGTTGTGGAAAGAAAAAGTACTATAAACGCGATGTTATTGCTGATTACTTCCAAAAATACTGTAAATATTGGAAAAATCGTTTTTTTTTTCACCCCTAATTTTTGGTCAAAGAAGCGGGTTTTTCGAAAAAAAAACGAACCTGTCTGACAGGAAATTGCACGTAGAACATGATTGTTCATAATCATTTTTCCATTTTGAGGCTTCTTTGAGAAGATATTCCCAAAAGTTTCGATTTTTTCCAAAAATGCTGTAAATTGTTGAAAAATATGTGTTTTTTACCCTTAATTTTTGGTCAAGGAAGTGAGTGTTTTTGAAAAAGAAAAAAACCCTTCCGATAGGAAATAACGCGTAGAACAAGATTGTTCATAACTACTTTTCAATTTTGAGACTTATTTGAGGAGATATTCACGAAAAACCGGTTTTAAGCGGACGTTTACCCCTCCCCTAGGCTAGAGGTGGGTTGTGGGGGGGGGTGCCCATTTTAGTATGTTGTGTAGTGGACCATTACGAACGTAGAACGCGAAAAAAAATCAGGCTTTAATTTTTGGGGGGTCAACTCCTAAAATGCCTGGACTATTGTATTGAAAACGAGGAGGAATGTTTGCCGAAGTTTTAAATTTCAGGGGTAAAAATCGACTTCTTGAAAATTTTTGTAATTTTTGTAATTTTGTTTTGTAGCCTTGATTGCAGAGTTCAGGGACGAAACTTGGACGGAAATCTCGGGAAGAGGAGGAGAGAGGAGGGAAAACCAAAATTCAGTCGACAAAAGAGAAATTTTCCGACCAGTCGTACTGAAATCAAAAAACAAATAATCGTGATTTTTCGTGCTACTTTTAAAATCTTCCTCCCTCAAAAAAACTATACTCCTCAGTGACTCCTTTTCTAAAAAATAGGAAAAATTTTGAAAGTTTCATTCAAGATCGCCAAATTTGGATATTTCAAAACTTTTTTCATCCCTTGATCTGTATACAACGTTTGGTACGATTCAAGTTCGAAAAACGGTTCTGCTTGATGTGAATGGTAAAAGTTGATAAAACATTAAAATTGCTATTCGGGAACAAAAGCATTCGGGAAAATGGATTTGGGAAATCACATTTGGGAAATTGACTTGGAACAATATCTTTACTTGTAGGTATATTTACCAAGTATAAGGTATTATAAATAATTTCGAAACGAGAGGAAAAAAAATTAAATACACATTATATTGAATTATTGTGAAAATTACTGCTTTAAAATGCATAAAAAATTAATAATATTTTGAAAAACAAAGTCTCTTATCAAATGAACCTAAATTATGCACTTTTTATAGTAGGTATAATACCAACCTCACAAGTTTCAATTCTATCACATTAGGTAATTATGATACCTATAGCAGCTAGACTGCGTTTATATACCTTAGCAATGCTAATACTACTTTATTCAATGCTCAAAACAGCCTCTGCTCCCTTCAAATCATACTTTAGTTTATATTTGTCGAATAATTGGGCCATTTCGTGAATGAATATTTCATGATATTTATCCACTAGCTCGCTTGGGGGGTCCTCCACTTTAGGTAATTTGATTGGTTTGCCCACTACACGAAGGAGAGATTATTTTAATAAAATTCAAAGATAACATTAAATTATTATGAAATATCGATGATCAATTTGACCATTTGTAACATACCAACGGTTGTGAGCGGCCTTTGGTGCGGTAGAAATCCAAATAAATAGCTCATTGTGCTAGGGCCTTTGAAGAATGCAAATGATCCAATGAATAGAATTGCGCCGACGCCAAATCGGCGATTATTTTGCAACCATTCCCACCAACCGCCGAAGAATCGTGTTTCGTAGATATCGGGCTCGCCGAAAGTGTACACTGGTACTAAAGATGACCTGAAGTGTTGAGAAATTTTCCCTCAGCGAAAGAAAAAAGAATCGGAGAAAAACCAGGCGTGATATGAGTTTTTTTGACGGTAAACGTCTCAATCATAGAACCAGCATTTATGTACATGCTTACCCAGTTTTCAAGGCTAATTTCACAAAGCCTTTGCGATTTTTCAAAATTATTCGATTGGTGCCTGGATTTGATATATTCATTTCAGCCAGTCCTCCGACAGTGAGCACGGCTACGTTACCAGGAGGTCCGTTTAACAAGTGCAGAAGACTTTCACGCGAGCAAGAACAAACTCCTGATTATTCGAAGAATTTAAAAATTATTAATTTATAAATGCACGCATGTGGACTAAAACAAATGTGAGAATTTTACCAAGAAATAAAAGCAGCTCTCTGGTGAAAGGGACCTTGAGATTGGTACCAAGTGAACATTTGTACAGCTTCAAACCAGGAAAGACTTTGTCAACATGATTCACATCGGTCATAACATTGGTCGTTGCTCCAGACGCCATAAACCCATGCGGATACGACGCAAACAAATATGTAGTATCTGGTGGCAGATCAGCCGTTTTGACCAGTTTAATTGGAAAGTAGTCTCTGCGGGGTCTCCAAAATCGTAATTTTCTAAACCACTGCAGTCTGGAAGGGATGCTTGTAATTTATATTCCAAGTATATTTTCTTAAAAACTGGTCTACAGAGTGGCATTAAAAGAAATGCGAAAATATTGAACATCAGAAAATTCGAATTTTGGTTGGAAATTTCAGAATAATACCGATACTCTTTCTTTAGGCTCCTCCTCCTCCTCCTCCTCCTCCTCCTCCTCCTCCTCCTCCTCCTCCTCCTCCTCCTCCTCCTCCTCCTTACATTGAATCTAGATAATTTCAAATTTTCCTCGTACAAACTTCAGTCTAAATCTAGATGGTTGATTTTGAATTTCTCCTGTACCTTTTCCGGGCGAAATATTGTAATTTCTTACTCATGTACTCCCTTCAGACAGAATTTTTGTAAAATCTCCTGTACTTCTGTGACAGGATGATCCTCATTCAAATAATTTTTCAAAAAATGAACTTGAAAGTTCAGTGAATAAAAAGAGAGGAGTTTTCCAGCTCGTTATAGCCTCCCAAAAAATTATGTTTTTGAGTTTCTCCGGTTATTAGTCAGGTCTTAAGTCTCAATTGTATGTACATCCGCGCAGGATACCTGTTAAAATTGATTTTATAATTATTTCTTGTTGTAGGCACTAAAAAAATGATAAATTTCGCTTGTATGCTTATTTTTCCTTCCCCCTTTTCCCCCAACATGTCAAACGTGTGTACCGCCTAATCTATGGGTCGTAATGAAAAAATGTTCAAACAAAAGTTGTTCCTCAACACCTAATGTACATTTTCATTCCTTATAAAAATCCATTTTGGAGCAACTCCTGCCGCCCAAATTTGGAAATAAAAAGTTTTTTGAGAAAACTTCAAAATCACGTTTTCTTCATTTTCAACGAAAAGTTTCGAAGATACGGGAAAATTTGTAACCACCAAAAGTATTCAGAATAAAATTTCCCTTCCAATGAATTGTTTCACGACCATTTTCCTTAACTTTTCCTGACAGAGTGGACCGGACCTCTCTCCCTTTCCCTTATCTCAAAAGTTGGACCCACTAAAATAATTTGCTCCAAAATTATTTCCGATACCAAGTGAAATTGTACCCCAGATATTGAAAAACAAAAATCGTTCAAGCTTTTTTTCAAGGATCCAACTTTTGTGATGGGGGGGGGGTCACTCTGTCAACTCTGTCAGGAAAAGTTGAGGAAAATGGTCGTGAAACAATTCATTGGAAAGGAAATTTAATTTTGAATACTTTTGGTGGTTACAAATTTTCCCGTATCTCCGAAACTTTTCGTTGAAAAAGAAGAAAACGTGATTTTGAAGTTTTCTCAAAAAACTTTTCATTTCCGAATTTGGGTGGCAGGAATTGCTCTAAAATGGATTTTGATGAGAAGTGCAAATACACATTAGATGTTGAGGAACAACTTTTGTTTGGACATTTTTTCATTACGACTCATAGATTAGGGAGTACACACGTTTGAAATGTTGGGAGTGGATCTTGGGAAAGGGGGGGGGGAAATAGGCCTACAAGCGAAATTTATTTGTTTTAGTATCTAGAACAAGAATCGATCGTAAAATCAATTTTAACGGGAATCCCACGCGGAAGCCCTTTTTCGTACAATTGAGATCTGATTACATAACACATTGTGAACATTTTCAGTGGTGAAGAGAATTTGCAAAACTAACCTTCTTCCTCCTTTATGAGGAGTTTCGCGATCATAATACATCCAGAATAAATATGCCACAGCGAATATCTGTAGCGAAGGTTTAAAGCACATATAGAAGAATAAAAATGGACCGCAAAAAAACATCAAATGTAGGATCCAACATCCCAACCAGTCGAAATAGTTTTCGATTGTCTGACGAAAGGAACCCGGTTTTAATGCATTATTTTGAAATTGAAGTTTGTACTCGGTTTCCTCCTATGAATATCGTGAAAAATGTGATCAAATATGCATTTCATGGACAAATTAAATTAAATAAACTCTGAATGTTACTCACCATCGATAAATTGGTGTCTTTGGTGTCGGTCGCGGAATTAATTTGAACGAAGACTGATTTTTAGACGAATGAATGGTTCATTTTCGTGCCAGCGATCGAATGCTAAAACTATGTAATTACTTTCATAAAATTATCTGCAGAGAATTGCAATGTATACTTACTTTGTAAAAAAATACTCTATTTCTCAACTACCTATTGAATTTTGTAGGTAGGTAATAGGTTAGGTACTGACTTTATCGTGACTTGTCACAAACTAAATACTTGTTCAAATTTTTATCGCTGGTATGTCCTCGCGTAATATTTTTTGTAAAATATTTATCTCACTAAAAAATGTCGTGTGGTGATATGCATGAAAAAAATATAATTATACCTACCTGACGCATTTATCATCTGCTGGTGAACTAGTTTTAAAAAAAAAAAAATTTTTAACCATTTAAAAATATATTTAATTTATATAAATTATAGCTTTATGGACGTGAAAGACGTGTTTGATGTTAATTAATTTTTTTTAATGATTAATTAACTGCATAAGTAGCATTGCTAACTTTGATTTTACATATGTACTACGTAGTACGTACGTGGATTGCCAGTTTATATCAGGTGTTTTGAAGCGGAAAAATAAAAAGGACAGAATCGCGAAGCGCATGCGTGAATTGTTGACATTGTGTTTGAACCGAGTTCGACTTCAAAGTCACATAATTATTGAATTACAGAGTGTTTACTTGATTCGGGCACACCAGCGAAAAAATTTTTTCCCTTTGTTTCCCTTCTCGTTATTCAATTAATCTAATAACGTGAACTCATGGTCACTTTTCCCCTCAAAAGTCACTTTTCTTTGCATTTTCAAGCAAAAATTCAAATTTTCACGTAAAAATGGACAGTAATTCAATAATTCTATTTCTAAATTTGAAAAAATTCTGTTTTTTGAAATCAGTAAAGTAATTGATCTTTGAGTCAATTCCCCATTTGACAGAAAAAATCAATAATTTTGACTAAAATAAATCAATCAAACAATTGAAATATCACAGATTTTCAGATAAATTCAACTCACTGATTCAAAAAGGCACATGTTTTACGAAAATTGACTGATTTAGATAGATACCTAATACCTAATATAGATCATTATATTAATTATTGTTTGTTCCAAAAATCTCGTAATTTTTCAATTTTTCTTTGCTCAACTCTGTAAAATTAATAATATATGTATGATTATGTATATCTGCCTCCTAAAGTGCTACTAAAAAAAAAACGATTTTTAGATTTCCTAATTTTTTTCATTGAATTTTGACCCCCTCCCCTCATTTTTTCTTGAATTTCCAGTTCTCTTTTTTTTAGCTATAGTGGCGGTGAAATAAAAAACCGAAACTTTTTACGAATTCCGGATTTCAACATTAGAATTCGGCAACACTGTGTGTTACAACTGTAATGAAATTATTATTTGTTTGTAGTTTTGACGAAGGAATTTAATAAAATTATTCACGTCGTTTCAGTTTATCTTTAAAATGATTGCAGGGCACTTCAAAAAAATTGCCTCCCCCCATGTAAAAAATTGATAGAGTTTCGCTATGATACCTGGAATGAAATTATTCACGTCATTTCAGTTGATTTATCTTTGAAATGTTTGCAAAAAACTACAAAAAAATTTCCCTCCAAAAAAAACTATAAAAAAATTCCCCCGAAAAAATCGAATTTTTGGTTACTTTTGGTTACTTTTGGTTGCTTTTTGGTCATTTTTTGGTCACTTTTTGCTCAAAAAAAGTCACTAAAAGTCACTTTTTTTCGAAATTTCGCTATGATGCCTGCAGCTGCGATCCTATCTATCTATTAGTCAAGTTTTATACATAGTTGGAAAGAGAATTTTTTCGTCTATCTGGTGGTGTGTTTATTTTTTAAATTATGTTTAGTGATTTTGAAAAAAATGGAGATTAACTAAGTACGATTTTGTTGTCATTTTGCATATTGTCATAAGCTGCAAGTTTTTTGCCCTGTAACCTCCTGAAAAGCTTTCAAGCGCTTTGGACTCGCCATGTGTACTTTCAACAGGAATTGGTACCTCGTCCCACTATGCACGACTTTTTACAAATTTTTGAACCTCCTTTCCCGTAGGGGCCAGGTTTGAGAGCTAGGGTCAAAATTTCATCAAAAATGGATTCTAGGGTCTAAAAAACATAGATTTTGACACCCCAAAAAATATTTTTGAAAAAACATAACTTTTTTGAAATTTTTGAACCCCTCTTAATATTTGGCCAGGTTTGGGAGCTAGGGTCAAAAAAACTTCAAAGTTGGATTCCAGGATCTAATAAACATAGATTTTGACACGCCACAATATATTTTTGAAAAATTGAAGCACAAACCTCCCTTTAGGAGGCTACGTTCTATAGTTGGGGTCAAAATGGCCCCCAAAACTGATTCAGTGTACCAAAATACTCCTGTATCGACATATTGCAAATCAAAAACACTTCAAAATAATACGAATTTAATTTTGAAACGCTAAATTCTAAAATCGTCATAGGCACACAAAAGGAGGTAGAGCTTCCAAGTTTGCGGCATTGGATTGCTCGTAGTTTTGTTAGTAAAAAGATATTTTTTTCAAAAGTTTTTCTGTTGGTCAAGAGGGTGTGCCTGAAATACCAATGCAAAGCTCAGTAAGAAATGAGGGGAATAACAAAAAATTATTCGAAGAAAAATTGGAAAATGTTTCTTATTAGGGGATTTTCGAAGCTTCTGAATCCATTTCTGGGGTTACTTTGACCCCAAACTCATAAAAGACGCTTTGGGGTGGAGGAGAGCTCAAAATTGAAAAATTTTCAGCATATTAAGCGAGGGATCAAAATTCTGTATTTTTTGGCGCCCTGAATAGCTCAATTTTCCAAAATTCGGTACCACCAATTCAAATTCAGTTTTTAGCCATTTCAAGATGCTTCAGAGTTGCCAAAAAATGTTGTAGGTAATTTTTCATATTTTTATGCCAAAAAATATGGATTTCAATCGGCAGTTACAAATTTTGGGAAATTGTGCTTCAATCGATTAAATATGCCACCAATATGGTTAATCCATGTTTTGAGGTGCTATAAAGTTCATATGAACCATTTTTATTTTTCAGTGCTGTAGAAATTCCCAAATTTTCTGGAAGCTCTGAAACGTCTCAAAACAACTTCAAATAGACCAAATACATCATTCGATAGGTAATTGGATGTACCTAGATTACAAAAAAAAATTACCTGAATTTTTTTCAAAACTTGAAAACATGATATTTCACAAAAATCAAATTTCAAGAATTTTACGAAAATCACGTAAAATCACATTATTGATAATAACTCATGTCATAGACAAGCAATTCGTCAGGTCTGTAATTTTTTTCTGTTTTGTATCGAATGGATACCCATCCATAAATCCGTCAGAAAAATGTTTTCAATGTTATCACAGACGACAATAAGCCGATTTGCATCCTGCTCCCTGATGCATCTTGCCCCACCTTCCCTTACCTCTCTTTCAAAATTTTTCGATTTTTTTGGTAGACATTTTTTTTGCTTTGTAATCTGTTCAAGTGAAAATATATATATGCAATTCTACATTGATCAGTAAGTAATCAATCGATATTTTTTATTCACTTTTCAACTCCTATCATTTTAATGTTAATAATTTTTATTCATTTAAATAAATCAAATATACTTGTTCATGCGAATTAATACCCATGTTGAAAGTTATAAAAATTACGCAATTTCGTGTAAGTATACATATGAAATGGTAAAATGAAATAAACATGACGTATCTGGAATCTTATCGTATCTAACTATAAGTACCTGTACCTAACTGATTCGCACCAGTGTACATAAATTTTACGAACATCAGTGAACGGAATGATTGAATCTTCACCATTTTCCTTACTAAATGCGGTTTTCTTTTCCCCTAGGATTATTTTGTCACTACTCGATTGGCATATTTCTGACAGTGAGCGATGATTTATTCAATGCCTAAGGTGGCTTTTTCACTTCGAGAATCATGTTCGATTTTATATTTATTAAACAAAGCAGTCAACTGTTGCACAAATATTCTGTGGAATTTATCCACCAACTCGCTGGAAGGATTTTCTACTTTTGGTAGTCTGATAGGGCTGCCCACTTCACATAAAATAAAAAGAATCAATTAGAAAATCGGTACCAGTACTAGAAAATAAATCTCGAGATAACATACTCGTACAATTGTACATGAACTTACCAACAGTGGTGATAGGTCGTTGATAGGGTAGAAGTCCGAAAAGATGGCCAATTTTGAAAGGGCCTTTGAATATCAAGAGTCCTCCCAATGTAAAAGCGGAATGAAGTTTTTCTTGTAACCATACATACCACTTGTGGGACATTTGATCGTAAGCATCGTTTTCACCGAAACTAAATACTGGTACTAAAAACGAGCTACACATTTGGATGTAAAATTTAAGTTACGTAAATCAGAAATTGAAGCTCAAATTAGAAGAGACATACCCAGTTTTTAATGCCATTCTAACAAATCCTTTGCGATTTTTCAAAACCAAACGATTCGTGCCTGGTAAGGATTTCATCATTTCGGCATAGCCTCCGACAATTATGATGGACACGTTTCCTGGAGGTCCATTTAATACATACTGAATACTGTCCGAAGAAACGCTGCAGACGCCTAGTTAACAAATTGCCAAATAAAATAAATTATTACTCGCTGACGAATCATCAGCAACAGCAGGATTTTGAATTTTACCAAAAAATAAAAGCAAATCTCTCACGATTGGTACATGGAAGAAGAAGTTCTGCATATGCACGTATGGAGTCAACCCAGGAAACATTTCATCGAAATTATTCACATCGCTTAAGAAATTGGTGGTTCCTCCGAACACTCCGATGCCATGAGGAAAAGAAGAAAACAAATATGTAGTGTTGGGTGGTAATTCTGTAGTTTTTATCAGTCTGATAGGGAAATAATCTCTTCGACGTTTCCAAAATCTTATTTTTCTGATCCATGTCAGTCTGCAACGAATTATGTGGGACAATTATTCTAAATATTTATCTAGGTATAATTACCTATTGTACATATTGCTCAGTGGGCCAGGAAACCCCCAAAAACGTTCGTTTTGTGCGAAAAAGAAAAATCATCATGGATTAAGTTGGCAGGCATCAAACAGAGTCACCTTTTTTAGTGACTTGTCCCCTGTTTTCAAGGTTGGTCACTAAAAGTCACTTTTTTTGCCAAAAGTTCATTGTTGGTCACTTTTTTCATTCTGAAGTCACTTTTTTCAAAAATACAAAAGAAGGTACCTATCCAGAAAGTTTTTTTTGCTTCTTTCATCATAAATTTTTCAAACAAATTTTGCCTCGCTTCGCTCGGGCCAAATAATTATTATACATATATCTTACAAATTTTTATATTCATCAATTTTTTCTGATCGTAATAATGTACCGAAAAAAAGGATATTTGAATGCTTGTCTTTATTCATTAAATTATAAATTTTTCTGAAAAATTTCCGCGTTAAACTCACGGGTAATTTTTACTCTTTTTCTACAGAATTCATTGAAAATCTATTTTCTTTTTTTTTTTAATACCATACTTTTTAATAAGCTGTGATGTCTTTGACCACAATGTTTAAAATAAGAAAAAAGGAGTAGAAGAGAATCTGAAATTATTGGTCACATCACATTTTAGAAAATCTCAATGAGGGAAAAGTCAATTTCAATTTTTAAATGGCTTTTTTCGCTAAAATTTTCGTCGGCTCAACACCAAAAATTTTTTGAGTATGAAATTCGTAATCCACGACCTCGAAAATATATATTTTGACATATTACGCGATATTATTGTGAAATTTCAATTTTGATCCCTCTCTCCGGCTCCTCCTACCACTCCCCAAATTTTTTTGAATACGAAATTCGTAATCTACGACCCCGAAAACGTATATTTAGACATATTACACGATATTATTGTAAATTTTCAATTCTGACACCTCCCCCCATCTCCTGTCTCACCCTTCGCTCGAAAAAATTTTTCTCTTCAAAATTTGAAATCTACGACCCCAAAAATATAAGGTAATCTCTTTTTGAACGATCTTTCGGGATTTTGAGCAAAACGAACGTTTTTGGGAGTCTCTTGGCCCACTGTGATTGGTTGGAAAATAAATTTACCTTCTACCTCCTTTGTGAGGAGTTTCTCGATCATAGTATATCCACAATACGTACACAACCGCAAATACTCGAAAATACGATATAATACACATACAATAAAATAAAAATATACCAAAGAGGAACATCAGTGTTAGGATCCAACAACCCAGCCATTCGTAAAACTCTCCAAAAATATGCAGAGGGCCATTCTCTTTCTCCTTTCGCATTTTGATAATCGTGTACTTGATGAAAATAAACTTAATAAAATTATTATTCAGCAGAACGAACACACTTGTTGATTGAATGTTTACTCACTGCCTTCGAAAGACATTATTATGTATTATACGTGTATGTACTGTATACTCGTAGCTGTTGGTAGAAGTACCTAATACCCAAACCTATATTTATAAAAATGATGACGCCTATGAAGAGGTGAAGGAAGTGTTGGAAAGACAAAACAATTACATGTTTTAGTCAACATAACTATCTACTTAGCTACTTATACTCACTTACGTATTCTATTTCTGTTGATTGGATTGGATTGCATTATGTTTGGAAATTTTTGCAGTTTGAATAAGCTTTTTGGGATTTTTTTCCCAGTCACTTCGCTAGTAGATTTTAATCCCGACTTGATGATGCCAATTTTTAATCATTTAATGTCTGATGTTTTGGAAATTTTTGAGAAAAACTCAGAATGGTGAATTTTTTATTTCCCTTCTCGGTTTATTTCGGCGTCAGCGGCTGAATTTTTGAAGGAATCTAAATTTTATTCAATCTATTAACGTACATTTCGATGCTTTCAAGGAAGGTATCCCAAACTCGAAGTAAAATTTTGAGCCAAAACAAAAATAAATCGAAAAAACATCGTAAAATGAATCCCATATCCCAAACTTCAGGTGATGAAATTCGTTTCTTGAATTTTGGCGAATTTTCGAAATTTCAAAATTACTCTATCGTCCTGAAAAATTGGAATATTTGATTTAATGAACGATAAAATCTGAAACTTGATATATATAGGCCTACCCCATTTTCGACCTCTTGAATCGATTGAAAGCGGTTTCGAGACGTTTTGGAGTCTCTAAAAAATGCTGGAATTTTCCAGCATTGTAGAAAAGCTCGTAAAAATGTTCCATTATGAACTTTCGCACCCATAATCGCAGATTACCCATATTGGAGACCTATGTATTTGGTCGATTAAAGGACAATTTTTCGTAATTCGTAACTTGAAATTCAAATCCATATTTTTTGGCTGCAAATTTTCTCGTCTCGAAACCACTTCCAGTCGATTCGGGAGGTCAAAAATAGGGTATAGGTATACAATTTTTTTTTTTTGATTAGATTAAATTTCCGTATTTTGCAGAGCAATGAGGCAATTTTGAAATTACAAAAATTCGCTAAAATTCAAGAAATGAACTTCAGCAACTAAAATTTTAGGTGTAGGTTTTTTATGATGTAGATACTTTCGATTTATTTTTATTTTGGTTCAAAATTTCATTTCAAATTGGGATACTTACTTATTCCCTTGTAAGAGGTGATCGGTTTGTAACTTTTTTTTCGAAATTTGAATGCAAACGAGTAGCTCAAAAGTCAAAACGTAAAAAATTGTGCTCAGACCCTAAAATAGCCTGGTAAAGTTTTCAGTTCCTCCAAACCCAACGTTTACTTTTTTTATAATTTGTAGCTTTTTCTATTTTCTTTAAAAATTGTCAATTTCTGAAACTATTCACCGAGATGGCAACGATGAAAAATCATCAACAATGATTATTTTGGATTAAAATATGTAGTCGCACCAAAACCTCTCTATTGAAAATTTTCTCAAAATAATTTCTTTTCAATTTTTAGCAAAGAAATCAAAAAACTTGAAAAAATAACTTTTTTTTAACTACCGATTGGATAAGTGGATAAAAGTGAAAAATTGTCGAAAATGATATTTTTGGGTGACTAACAGCGACGACATCGACATCTATATTTAGACCACTTTTGATAAAATTTAAAAAAAAAATCATTAAAAAAATATTACTTCATTAGCAGATCACTGAAATTTTCATCACTTCATTTGGGGTCTAAATACAATTTTTACATCATCTCTGCATTCAACTTAAGAAAAAAAATTCCAAAGCAATCATCTCTACGCGCGCTCTCATCTTGAATTTTTTAAAATTTTGAGTTTTTCGTACACTCGAGAGATGCCTATAGGTATTTTGAGCGTATGGCTGTCAAGTGTCAAGGTACCCCTAATTCAAAAAATAGAAAGATATTCATGCAATTTCGCTGTAATTTCTTTTTAAAAATATAACAAATGACTTATTTTGCTAATTTGATTTTCAATTCCTTCATTTTAAAAGGCGATCATCTCCAATTCTCCATATTCTCATAAATCTATTCAATACTTAAGGTAGCTTTTTCTCCTCGAGAATCATATTCTGCTTTATATTTATCAAACAACACCGTCATTTCTTGTATAAATATTTTATGAAATTTATCCACCATTTCGCTAGAAGGGTTTTCTACTTTTGGTACTTTGATGGGACTGCCCACTGCGCAAATAACCAAAATAATTAATGGGAAAATCATTACCCAAATTAGAGTATGAAAACTCGATATGGATGGAGGTGATCTTACCAACAGTGGTAATTGGTCTTTGATGTGGTAAAATTCCAAATAAATGGCCGAGTTTGCTTGGACCATTTGCTATTACTAGTCCTCCTAGTCGGAAAGTGGAATGAAGTTTGTCTTGTAATCGTATATACCAGTTGAAGGACATTTGATCGTAGGTATCGGTTTCACCGAAAGTATAAACTGGTACCAAGGATGATCTAGGCAATTTTATTTGAAAAATTTAAATTCAGTGCGACGAAAGAATTAAAGAAAGAAAAGCAAAATTACTCGAGCTTACCCAGTTTTCAAAGCCATTCTGACAAATCCTTTACGATTTTTCAAAACCAAACGATTGGTACCTGGAAAGGATTTCATCATTTCAATGTAACCTCCGACAGTGATTATGGATACGTTTCCAGGTGGTCCATTCAGTACGTATTGAATACTTTCTGAAGAAACACTGGAGGCGCCTGTCAACAATCATTACCTCATTATAGTTACCATGCGCAGAAAAATAAGAAAAATTCGAGATTTTCGAATATTTATGCTCGAAAAGTAATGAAAAATTTGAGAATTTCGTTCAAAAATTTCAAACGAATTAAGTATACCCAAAACAAAAGGTCTTAAAAAATGCATGTAAATTAGAGTAGAAAAAAAAATTAAGAGAATCAAGCCAGATGTGGGTGAAATCAACCCCTGTTTTGATTTCCGTATCCGTTGATGAAGAAATTTTTTTGAAAGATTTCGATCCTTCACCTCCTTTCTCCCCCTTCCCCTTCTTTAATTATGGCCATTTATTAGGGAAAGGCAAAATGCAACCACTTTGGATAAATTACTAGTAAATTCATATTTTCATGTACAGTCTCTCTATAATTATCTCGAAAGAGAAAAAGGTGTTGAAACAAGTAGGTTAGGTACCTATCTAACAAGTAGCGAATTCGGTCAAAATTTCAAGTAAAAGTAGTAAAAAATAAAAATAAAACCGAAGACGAGAAATATTTTTGAAAAAAACTACAAAAAAGTTGTTTATTTTTGATAAAAGACTGACAATGAAATTTTTTCTGCAATAAATTTCATCTCGTTGATTTTTTTGGTGGGGGGAGGTCGATTTGAGAGGCTTCTGAAAATTTGGTAAAAAGGTAGTGAAAAAGTCGTAATTATTCAAAAAAAAATCCGTTAGATATTCTGTATGTAAAAACAGTTCAGCATTTATATTAATTTGAAATGGAAATAAAACGTCAAAAAATTACTTACCTGTTTGTTTTTGATAACAAACATTTTTAGTAGTGGAAGATTACTTGAAAATTTTCATAAAAAATTTATTAAATTTTTTGTTTATTTTTTTATATGTACCTAGACCTACTGCATGAAGATTATTTGAAAATTTGAAACGTTTTGGAATGGAAATTCTCAATGAATGTGAAATCGTCTTTCTTCTACCTGAAACTTTGTTCGGACCCTACGTACCTATACCTACATACCTATCTATTCGTTAACAAATCTCGGTCAAAATAGAAATGACCATTAGACTTATACTAATAATTATTAAATATATTTCACTCAAAAGGTTTGGAAAACTGAAAAAATCGAAGAAACGAATAATTTTTAAAAGAAATATCAGCATAATTTTTTACCAGAAGGAGGGGCTAATTTTGCAACTTGAGTGATGCTAATTTTTAAAAATTCGAAAAAATGTTCAGGAAAAGTCGAGAAATTAAATTTCTACATTTTATGGTAGACTTGCGAAATACAAAATTGATCCTTACCAAAAAATAACAGTAATTCTCTGGCGAGTGGGAAATGGAAAATATCATGCTGCATATGCATATACGGAGTCAACCCAGGAAATTTCTCGCTGAAATTGTTCACTTCGCTTAAAAAATTGGTGGATGCGCCAATCACCCCGATTCCATGCGGGAATGAGGCAAACAAGTATGTACTTTCTGGTGGCAGTTCCGATGTCTTCACTAGTTTAATGGGAAAGTAATCTCTTCGGTATCGCCAGAAACAAATTTTTCTTAGAAATTCCAATCTGTATAATAAAAACTGCACTGTAGAAGAATTTTTTCAATTTTACGAATTAAACGAAATTAAAACCTTCTGCCTCCTGTGTTCGGAGTTTCGCGATCGTAATACATCCATAATAAATAAGTGGCAGCAAATATCCATAGTGATGGTTTAGTACATATGTATAAGAAAAGAAGGGGGCTCCCGAATAGCATCAGATGTAGTACCCAACACCCAAACCTTTCGTACAAGTCTGTAATTTTTTGAAAGAGTGAAGGTTTCTTGGATACATTCTGCGAAGAAGGGATGTGTTCTTTCTTCTCCTGAATAATTGTAAGAAATTGAAAAATAGCGTCAAGAAAAATTACATTAGCTAGGTACCTGCTTTTAAATATTAAAAAAAATTTCTTCCTAGGGAGGTACCTATCCAACTCGAAGTAAAATTTTGAGTCGAACCAAAAATAAATCGAAAGAATATCATATAGTCAGGTCTCAATCGTACAAAAAAAGGCTTCCGTGCGAAATTTTTGTTAAAATTGATTTTGTGATTGATTCTTGTCCTGGACACTAAAACAAAGAAATTAAGCCCGTATGCCCTTTTTTTCCCCTCCCCCTTTCCTCAGGGTCCACCCCCCAACATTTCAAACGTGTGTATCGCCTTATCTATGGGTTGTAATGAAAAAATTTTCAAACAAAAGTTGTTCCTCAACACCTAATGTACATTTTCATTTCTTATCAAAATCCATTTTGGAGCAACTCCTGCCCCCCAAATTTGAAAATGAAACAGTTTTCATCAAACTTCAAAATCCCGTTTTCTTCATTTTAAGGGAAAAGTTTCGGAGATACGACAAACTTTGTAACCACAAAAAGTATTCAGAATTGAATTTTCTTTCCAATGAGCTTTATCGCGACCATTTTCGTCAACTTTTTTTGACAGGGTGGATCTCTCCCCCTCCCCCTTATCTCAAATGTTGGACTCACGAAAAAAAATTGAACGATTTTTGTTTTTCGATATCTGAAGCAAAATTTTATTTATTGTCGGAATTCATTTTGGAGCAAATTTTGTTTGTGGGTCCAAATTTTGTGAAAACGAGGAAGGGGGAGAGGTCCACTCTGTCGGGAAAATTTGATGAAAATGGTCGCGATAGAGCTCATTGGAAAGGAAATTCAATTCTGAATACTTTTTGTGATTACAAATTTTGTCGTACCTCTGAAACTTTTCGTTTAAAATAAGGAAAACGTGATTTTAAGATTTTCTCAAAAATATGTTTTGTTTCCAAATTTGGGGGGCAGGAGTGGCCCCAAAATGGATTTTGATGAGAAATGAAAATGTACATTGGGTGCTGAGAAACAACTTTTGTTTGAAAATTTTTTCATTACAACCCATAAATAAGGCGATACACACATTTGAAATGTTGGGGGGTGAACCCTGGGGAAAGGGGGAGGGGGAAAAAAGGGCATACGGGCTTAATTTCTTTGTTTTAGTGTCCAGGACAAGAATCGATGATAAAATCAATTTTAACAGGAATAGCGCGCGGATGTACGATTGAGACCTGACTAATAAAAGAACCCTATATCCAATATTTCAGGTGCTGAAGTTCAATTTTCAAATTTTAGTAAATTTTTGAAATTTCAAAATTTCTTCTTGCAAAATATGAAAATTTGATTGTAAAATTTGGTATTTACTCTATTTTTGACCTCCCGAATCGATTGGAGGCGGTTTCGAGACGTTTCGGAGTCTTCAGAAAATTTTTAAATCTTTCAGCGTTGGGGGAAAAGCTCATAGAAATTGTCCATATGAACTTAGGCACCCGCACCTATATTAAAATTTTGAAAATTCGCCAAAAATCCAGAAATTCGAACTTTAATTTTTAAAATTTTGGATATGGGGTTATTTTATGATGTACTTTCGATTTATTTTTGTTTCGGCTCAAAATCTTACTTCGAGTTGGGATAAGTGAAGGTGGGGCAGGATGCACCAACCTAGGCCAAATGTTCTGCCAAATTTATTCAAATTGGTCAAATTGTCTGATTCTTGCAATAAATTAAAGTTCAAACATTTACCTTTCATTTCGCTGAAAAAAATCCATTTTGGTGCATACCTCAACCCTACCGAATTTTTTGAATTTTTTTCACTTTTTTTGCCTCCTGCCCCACCCCTGGGACCGGATTCAAATAAATGTCATGAGGCAAAATGCAAACAGTGAAGACATGATGAAAAATCGCGATTTTTTTTTTGTAAAATTTACTCAGGTACATTCGAGGTGGATACTACAGATTTACATAGAAGCGTAATTGAAAAGAGGAGTTTTAAAACCGGTGATGTGGAAACGCGAAAAAAAATTTCCGTTTCTGATAATGTTTCTAGTTTTAAGCACAACGTTTTCGTTCCTGGGAACGTTTCCGTTTCCGAGTGCAGCGTTTCCGTTTCCGTTTCCGTTTCCGAGTGCAGCGTTTCCGTTTCCGTAATTTTTTTCAAATTACAGGGCACGAAAAATTCATTTAAAATCAACGAAAATTGATAAAATTTGACATTATGTCCTATTTTTGACCTCCCAAATCGATTGGAAGCGGTTTCGAAACATTTCAGAGTCTCCAGAAAATTTTAGAAATTTTTAACGCAACGCTGGAGAAAATCCCATAAGAATGGCTCATATAAATTTCAGTACCCTGTAACTTAAAATTACCAATATTAGTGATCTATTTGATCGATCAAAACACAATTTTCCGAAATTTAGCTGAGTTGAGTTCAAATTCATATTTTTTCTAGGAAAATTGTTTTCCAAAAAAAACATGGATTTGAACAAAAAGTTACAAATTTTAAAACTATGATTTTATTGATCAAAGTAGGCCAGTGCTAGGAAAAAAATCTGTATAATTTTGAATCCAAGCTACCAAAAATCGCAAAATTTTTCACGATGAAAAAATTTTCTCCCAATCCTTTATGGGTGTATAAAATTGTATACTACACCTTGCCATGTAAATTATAATTGAAGAAAATTCAATATTTTCGACATTTCGACACCAATTGAGATCAAAATTTATGAAAAAAAAATTAAAAATGCGTTGGAAACGCCGGAAACGCGTTTTTTTCGCGTTTTCGATTCCGTTTCCGTTTCTCTTAAAATTATTGCAGGGCGTTTCCGTTCCCGTTTCTCAAAATTGAGCGTTTCTTGGAAACGTTTCCGTTCCGTTTCCACATCACTGTTTAAAACCTTTGTATTTGTAATTTATGCTGCCTTAATTGATTTTCTGATTTTTAGGCAAACTTTTGATATTTTTGATATTCTATCTAAAAATTAAAGCAAAAATGTGATATCCTGGGAACAATATCACAAAAATATCAATTGGACCATCTTTAGTATCATATGTGACTTTTTCGAAAATTTCATATTTAAAAACAATGTTTGCATCTTGCCCCATTTTCAATTTGCATCTTGCCCCACTGACACTATTTTTTTTAAACGAAATCTACTAGGAAGTAAATATAGGGGAAAGTGTCAACCAAATAGATCATTCGATAGGTAATTGAATGTAGACTACAAAAAAAAAATTACTTGAATTTTTTTTCAAAAATTGAAAACATGATATTTCACAAAAATTAAATTTCAAGAATTTTACGAAAATCACGAAAAATCACATTATTGATAATAACTCATAGGCAAACAATTCGTCAGGTCTGTAATTTTTTTCTGTTTTGTATCGAATGGATACCCGCATCCACCAATTGCCCAGAAAACATCTGACGACAATAAGCCAATTTGCATTTTGCCGCCTGGTGCATCCTACCCCACCTTCCTTTACCTCCTTTATTAGAAATTTTGATCAAAATTAATGGATTGGTAAGCCGTAAAAAAGGCAAGAAATCAGAAAAATGAGAAATATGAAAATAAATCAAGAAAAACTTACCATCTCCGAGTCGATTTGATCGGAACCCATGACGAATAAACCTACTGATAAGATTTCAGAACTGGACTCGATACACAAATGGTTCCTATGCTATGTACAATAACGAATCTAATTTTTCTCTCGCGTCTTTCGATGGCTGAGCTATCACTCTGAAAAACACATAATTTTTATGAAATCTATTCGATATGATACGAAATATATCGGAAGCTGTGGCGAGTGTTTACGTACTTACCTTTATTAATGAAATGTAAATATTGATCTACATGAGTTACAATAAAGTTGCGCCATCCTTGACACAAATTGAGAGTCATCCGTAACAATTCAGGTACTTAATCTCTGTAGCTATTTTGCCTATAGTTATGTACATCTTCATGTAGCCCTATTGTTTATCTATTCTTTATTACGCATCATTAACCTCTTCGCCCGAATTGAAGTATACTTTTGTATGAAAATCGAAAACTGATAGATTCGAATACCTAATTGCATAAAATTCTTGGAAAAATTATAAATCAGCACACTTGGTCGCTTGATCTCTTCTTTCTTCCCTACCTCACTCCTTTTTGTCTTATTTTTCTTCTACGCATTCGTACGTACTTCGTATGGACCGAAAGGTGCACATCTTGTGAAAAAAGGTCGCATTATGGCACGCGACTCCACAATTCCACATCGTACCTTTTTCATACCCTTGACTACACGACCGAATATTAGAAATCGCCTGTACACCGAAGAAACCATTATTTGACACGCGACCTTTGCAAATCTCACCCTTCACGAGTCGACCGATCAGCAATTTTTAGACGCTAGGCAAACATTCTACTTCAAAGGGTGACGCGAATATTTTTACTTATAAATCGACAGCTGTTCGGGTGTATTGATAAAATAAACTCGTGTTGACATTGTCGATGCATTATTCGGGCGTCGATCTAGCTAGACCCTGATGCATGCAGTGGCTGTCCCAAATGCCTATTTATGTACATACTACATTTCGACGTTTGTACGATATTGAATTCCATCCTTCGTTTATTCGCCACCGTTCATTCGATTACTTTTATGTCATAATTTAAAACGGCGGTGCCGTTGGATCGGCGTGCTTCAACAAAACAATATTTTCAATTGATCGGTACTCCATTGACCTGCGATAGCGAATTTGTACTTTGTAGTCGGTGCTAATGACGTGATAATGTGATATTGTGTAATAGGTATTGTAGATTCGTGAGTCGAAAAATCTTTCACTTGATAACGTGATTTGAAATAGAAATAAAAAATAAGCGTATGTTTATGAGGAAATTATTTGATAACATTGTTGAATTGTGATCTTTTGTTGAAAAATCTGAAAAGAGAATAACGAGGTAAAGTAGGGAATTTTTACCAGCATCTCGACATTCCAAGTAATACTTTTAATTGGCGATCTTTTTGGAAAAAAACTAAAGTCATTCAATTACGTTATCGACGAGATGAAAAATGGCAAGCCGAGTAACATTCATTTAAAAAAAAAAACAAAAGATAAATTACTTGTTAGAATCACGATGACGTTCAAAAAATAAACAACGTAGACAAAGTAGGAATGACATACGAAAAAAAAACTATTTCGAAAACGAAAAATCGCGCTGTAAGATAATCGCTTTACCATTCTAGAAGCTATTCGCTGAGCCATTTCTTAAGTCGATCTTCAGTTAGGGTAATGCATATACCCCATACCGAGTTCCACATATCAAAGGCTGCATGATAGATACATATTTTGTAAAAATGCACGAAATGAAGCGCAATACGGTGCAAGAAGGATTACCTACAACTTGACTGAAAATTGCACCCAGCTATTCTGTATGTGTATTTTTTTTTTTTTAATACTAGAAGAAATTACGTCGGAAAAGTATACTTTGGTTAAATATAAAACGGTTTATCCTTTCTTTGAACTTTCAATAGAATACAATCTATGTCTGTTTTATACGAGTACGTGTCGTGTAGAGAAATACGTCTAAGCTTTATGTACGAGGTACGAGAGTACCTAAGCTTTCTGTACTAGATTCGTCTCTGTGGTTTTTATACCGACGCTGGTGCTGATGGTGCGATGTTTTTGTGATGCAAGTATCCTAAAATTGCTGTTTCGAGTATTTTTATTTTTGTTTGTATGGGTGTGCGATTTACTCGTAGATACCTTTAACTATTTTGGAGTTTTCAATTTTAAGAGCAAAGGATTTCGATTTACTTTTATTTTTCGAAAATTGAGTCATTTGAGTTCAACATTTTGATCTGAACGAGTTAGAAAATACGTTCCTTTTGGTGTTAAATTGTAAATAAGGTAAAGAATTTTCCGGAAATTATGGATTATTCTGAAATTTTGAAAATTTCCTAGAAATCATTGTGATTTTTCCAGAAATTATTCAGATAATAATTATTAATTTTCGCAAAACTTGTTCGAAGTACAATTAAGTAAATATACGGCTGGATTAGGTACGTAGTTTCCGCTAGTCGGGTCCAATCGTTTAAAATTTTTCCAAAAATTGGGAATTCCGCCGAAATTATAAATTCCCTGTAGAAATTGTGGGACTTTTCCAAATTCTCCAGAAATTGGAGCTTTCCCAAAAATTATTGGAAGTCTCCAAGAAATTAGAGATTTTTCCAAAATCCGAAAGTTCTTCAGAAGTTGAGAAATTCCCTGATATTGTTGAAAATTTTTCAAAATTTTGGAATTACCCTTACCCAGTTAATTATTTAAAATTTTTCAGACAGGGAATTTCACCGAAATTGAGAATTTAATTAGGTATTTTACTGCAATTGAGAATCTCACAGGAACTGAAAAATTTACAAAAGTTGGGAATTTTTCAGAAATCGAGAATTTCACAGAAATTGGGAATTTTACAAAAATTGGAAAATCTTCAAAAATTAGAAATTTTACAGAAATTGAGAATCTCACAGAAATGGATAATTTCACAGAAATTGGGAACTTCACCGCAATTGAGAATTTTACAGAAATAGGGTATTTTACAGCAATTGGGAATCTCACAGGAATTAAAGATTTTACAGAAATTGAAAAATCTTCAGAAATTGGAAATCTCACAGGAACTGAAAATTTTACAAAAATTAGAAAATCTTCAGAAATTAGGGGTTTTACAGAAATTGAGATTCTCAAAGAAATGGATAATTTCACAGAAATTTGAAATTTCACCATAATTAGGAATTTTAAAGAAATTGGGTATTTTACAGCAATTAAACCGTGTTAAGTTAGAAGCGACCAAGCGCCATCAAAAATTTCATCAAAAAACAGACTTGAAAGTACGATAACTTTCAAACAGTTGAAGAAGGGATAAAAAGTATGAAAAATGTGAACTCTGGAAACATTAATCTATCAATAATTTACGTGCTCAGAAGCTTATTCTGTATTACCAGTGGGAAATACGTTGAAATCTTAGCAATTCCAAATTTGTCGCTTGGTCTCTTTTGACTTAACACGGTTCAATTAGGAATCTCACAGGAACTAACGATTTTACAAAAATTGAAAAGTCTTCAGAAATTGGATATTTTACAGCAATTGGAAATTTCACAGAAATTGGGAATTTTACAGAAATTGGGAATTTTACAGAAATTGGGAATTTTTCAGAAATTCTCAATTTCACACAGGAACTAAAGATTTTACAGAAATTAAAAAATCTTCAGAAATTGGGAATTTTACAGAAATTGAGAATTTCACAGATATTGAGAATCTCACAGAAATTGAGAATCTCACAGAAATTGGAAATTTCACAGGAACTGAAAATTTTACAAAAATGAGAAAATCTTCAGAAATTAGGAGTTTTACAGGAATTGAGATTCTCAAAGAAATGGATAATTTCACAGAAATTTAGAATTTCACCGTAACTGGGGAATTTTACAGAAATTGGGTATTTTACAGCAATTAGGAATCTCACAGGAACTAATGATTTTACAGAAATTGAAAAATCTTCAGAAATTGGGAATTTTACAGAAATTAATTGGGAATTTTACAGAAAATAATTGGGAATTTTACAGAAATTAATTGGGAATTTTACAGAAATTAATTGGGAATTCTACAGAAATTAATTGGGAATTTTACAGAAATTGGGCATTTTACAGCAATTGGGAATTTTACAGAAATTAGGAATTTCACAGAAATTGGGCATTTTACAGCAATTGGGAATTTCACAGCAATTGGAAATTTTACAGAAATTAGGAATTTCACAGAAATTGGGCATTTTACAGCAATTGGGAATTTCACGGAAATTGGGAATTTCGCCGTAATTAGGAATTTTACAGAAATTGAGTATTTTACAGAAATTGGGAATCTCACAGGAACTAAAGATTTTATAAAAATTGAAAAATCTTCAGAAATTGGGAATTTTACAGAAATTAAGAATTTCAATGATATTGAGAATTGCACAGAAATTGGGAATTTCACAGAAATGGATAATTTCACAGAAATTAAGAATGATACAGAAATTGGGAATTTCGGAGAAATTTGGAATCTCACAGAAATAGGGAATTTCATAGGAGTTAGAATCATTACAAAAATTCGAAAATCTTCATGAATTGAAAATTTTCCAAAAGTCGAGAATTTCACCGCAATTGAGAATTTTACAGAAATTGAGAATTTCGCCGCAATAGGGATTTTACAAAAATTCGAAAATATTCAGGAATTGAAAATTTTCCAGAAATCGAGAATTTGACAGGAATCAAGAATTTCTCAGAAATTGAAAATTTCACCGAAATAATTGGGAATTTCCTAGAAATTGGAAATCTCACAGAAACTGTAAATTTTACAAAAGTTGGATAATCTTCAGAAATTGAGAATTATCTAAAAATCGTGAATCTTACAGAAATTCACAATCTCTCAGAAATTGGAAATTTTACAGAAATAGGAAATTTTACAGAAATTGGAAATTTTACAGAAATTGGAAATTTTACAGAAATTGGAAATTTTACAGAAATTGAGAATTTTACGGGAACTAAAAATTTCACTAAAATTGAGAATTTCCCAGATATTATTGAAAATTCTCCATATTGGGAATTTCCCAAAAATTATAATTTTTTGAAAAACTACAGAGCAGAAAAATACACTTCTTTTTGACATTTTCATGATGTAAAATTTCCTTGCTTAGCTTAAAAGGGGGCTCGAGCCCTTTGAGCCCTTCCTGTGTGCGTTTATGCGAAAACCCCATAAATATTGGTGAAAAATCCTGGAATCAAATCGAAACTGACTGCTAAAAATTAAAATGTGACTAAAAATCAATTGAAAAATGAAATTTCCTTCGAATATCTAATTTTTGTCAATTTTTTTAATGATTGAAAAAAAATGTTTAGGTGAGGTTTTTTTCGTTTTTCGGTTGTTTGAATTATATTTTCAGCGATTTAAAAATTACTTGCGGGTGTAATTTTTATGATGAAATTTTCCATGAACATTTAACCACCGTTTTGAACTATTTTTCCTAGTTCAACACAGTTTTTCTTTCCAATTAGTATATCTGAGCCTGGATATAGAAACCACCTTTAGGCGTCCAAAATTGGTTTTTAAGTTGAGATTCTCTCCTTGATTCTAGTACTCCTTCTGAAAAGCCCAAAATCAGTGTCAACTCAAAACCCAATTTTCGACACCTAAGGGTGGTTTCTACAATCCAGGCTCACGTATTAAAATGATCGAAACATCAGTCTCATTCGGTAATTAATTTTAAGAATCACTGAATTGAATGGTTGGTCACAAGCAAAACAGTGTATAGAACTGATGCAAAGGACGATATACGAAGATTGCTTTGTTCTATACATTTAGGAGACATAGTAATGTATACGAATTCGAGAACGTATACGTACGTCCATAATCCCACATCGATACCGATGCAACCCCAATATCGGCAATCTCTTTGTCTCGTTCAAAGCTAATTTTTCAAATTACCCGTCAGTAATGGATGATGAAGTGAAAAAACATAGATGGCGAGATATTACATTATAGAACAGCTCGATAGAACTATAGCTATAGGTAAACCCAAACACGAACGAGATTGCAAGCGCGGCATTTGCGTCGAAGAATTTGCATAATGTTATAAAATTCGGGCGCTCAAATTCAATAAGAAAGAAAAAAAGCTTTAATGAGATGAGGAAAATAACCGCGCCTCTTCGCTCCTGTTGAAAAAAGGCATCAACTTTAATATATGCAAAAATGAAAATGATTACGAGGTGGGTTCACACAAATGTACCCATACGTTATAAAATGCTGTCATATCTCGAGCACTAGGCAATCGGCGTTTTGAATTTTAAACACGACTTGTTCGATGGGGTCGTGAACCAAAGATACGTTTTCGACCGATTTATCAAATTCAAACGGTGGTTTCGGAATAAGCTTGACCTTGCTCGAAGGTAACGTTTCAGACAGCGAAGGAAAAATTGAAAATCGACACAGACCGAAAGTCGGCTCGCGAAAAGAACGACGAAACGGTGGCGAGGGGTGGTGAAGAAGAAAAAGGGAAGACAACTCATTTTAAATCCAATTTGTCGGTCTTTTTACGCGACAATACGTTTTTACTAAATGGGCTATATAGTCAATTTCTGTGAAGAGTGTGCTCGAGTATATAAAGTGGCTTTTCTGGATACACACGTTGACACTTTACGAGAGCGCAGCGTATATATAAAAGTTATTTGTTGGAAATTTTCACCTTATTACCGCCCTGCCACGATGCCTTTCGATGTTGGTAAATGCGATTTCGTCACATTGGTGTATAGTCTGAGGTCGAGAAGAGAGGAAGAGAGGACTCGAAAATATAGGTAGAGAAAATGGTTTCTACTCAGAATTTCGATGTGTTTGCGGATTTTGCCTGTTCGAGGGTCAGAGGTGTATTTTCTGGGCTGTGCTGAGAGAAATAATGTCGATTTTGGACAAAGGCTTTTTTTCTACGAAATGTTAACTCAAGAGTAAGATTTTAACGGTGTCTTCGGTACTCATTTGCAAAAGAAGGAAAAAAAAGGAAAAAGAAAGTCGAAGGAAAAAATGAGTGTCGAGGAAAAAGATACCAAAAAAAGGAACGTAATTGCGCGAAGAAAGCCGAAAATCTTTTTGGAGTGGTTAATTGGAGCGTGGTGTATTGTCGGATGTATATGTTGCGCTTTATTGTACAACGGTACGTAAAGATCGCAGCGGGATGTATTCGTATTTGGCTCAGCGCAGCGGTTGTCCCTTCGCAATTTATAAAACGGCGCGAGTTACGCAATTAAAATCAACATGTACGTGTGGCGGTGTCGACTGTCGAGTCTTGGCGTAGCCACACTGCCAATACGGCGTACTTCACATGATTATCGGCGTTGCGAATCGAAGGGGGTGAAGTTTTTAAAACGAAACGTTGTCGGTTATTAGCGAGAAAAAATTGGGCGTGGTGGAGGATTTGGAGGTTCGCTAATCGTGAATTTCTGATGAACGAGAGGTTTGATTTGAATTTGAATTGTATTTGAATAGAGGTGATTCCATTTTTTTTCCTGAGTAACTGTCTGAATGTAAATTTGAGCCAGCTGTAAATCGAAACTCACTCGTAAGGAAGTCCTTGAAAAGTCCAGCTTTGATTGAAGCAGGAATTTGATTTTTTAAAAAGAACACAGCCCATTTGCTTACAATTTCCTGTACATTGTTTCCAAAATGACTGGGAGACATTTGAGTACACTTTTATAAAATTTGTACAGAGTTACTCAAACTATGGTATGTGAAATGTATCCCCCCCCCCGAGTCATATACATATAGCACGAGCGGATTAATAAGAACTATTTCTTCGAAGGATCGTTGTGTGTAGTTGGATCTCTTTTTTTACAGTCATTATTTTTATTATACAGTCGACGAAGGAAGAAAAAAGAAAAGGATTAATTTTTAGGATTTTTTTTCAAATTCTCAATTTCCCTGGGCGAAAATTTCAGTTGAAGAAAGATGCGGAAGTTATCTTAGAAAACGGAATTATGAAAAAGTATAGGAGGGAGGAGAAGGGGAGAATGGACCTTCTTGAGAGAAAAATGTGATTTTTTTCAAAATGAGCCAAGTAAAATTTTTTCAACATAAATGATTTTTCAACTCACTTTCCTAATTTGAATTAGTCAAAAATGCCAAAATTGACTGATGAAATAGAGAAAATCAAGTTACGGATAAATCAGTCAAATTCCACTGATTCCCCTGTTAATCAGTGACATTTTACTGCCAATCAGTGAAAAATTACCGATTCAAATAGTGAATTTTGATTATTGAATCAGTAAAAATTAATTGACTGATTTCAATCAGTCAAAATTTACTGATTTCAATCAGTGAATTTTCATTATTGAACCAGTAAAAATAAAATTTCACTGATTCAACCAGTAATTATTTACTGATTCAATCAGTGAAATTTTATTTTTACTGATTGAATCAGTAAATTTTTTCACTGATTCCTACAGTGACTCAATTTTGTCGATTTAAATCAGTCAATTTTGACGAATTCAAATTAAGAGAGCATTTTCTTTTTTATTGTTTTCACGACTTTTTCTGGAAAAGGGGAGGAGAGGGAAGGAAGAAGATGAATATCAGTATTTTTATTGGTAATGAATTTTTTCGAGTATGGGAGGAATAATGTGTGCAGTTCGAAGAAAAATTATTTTTCATTTAACCAGTGATTTTCTTTGCTCTTAAACTGAGTTATCAGATTGGGAGATTTTCCACAAACTACGATATTTAAAAATGTTTTTTTTTTTTACATTAAAGAAAAGGGTGCCATTTAACTGCACGACAGAAATAATAGTTTGCACGACAGAAAAAATGGAAATAACGACGACATTATATGAAGGCCTCACGGGAAGAACGGGTTAACTGAGGGTTTTTTCAAAAATGACTTTTTTTTGCCATTGTGTACAATAAACCATGTACTTTTATGTGGTTTATATGAAAAATGTAGAACTTTTCAAATTTTGTCAATAAAAGCAAAAAAGAATTTTCAAGAAATTAAAAACACGGAAAGAACGGGTTAACTACTCTAAACAAAGAAAAAAATGTGCAAAAAGCTGATTTTTGTTTTTTAAATAGTTGATTTATTGTTGTGAACATGAAAAAAAAAATCATAATTTAACAAAAGATAACTCATAGGTGGAAAAAACTGATTAATTTCAGAGAAAAAATATGTTAATTTCAAGAAAACACGGAAAGAACGGGTTAACTGTGTCACTTTACGGAAAGAACGGGTTAATTGAGGCACTTGCACGGAAAGAACGCGTTAACTTCTCAGAATGTTGTTCAAACACATTGTGTGTTGAGTGACTTTGAAGCTTTTAAAAAACTTTTGAGCAATATTTGCCGATATAAAATGATTCTAATTGACATTTTGAAAGTAATACAATCAAAACGAAACTTGAAAATCCATTTTTATTCAGTTTCACTTCAACATTGTTTTTATAACGTTCTCCTGCAAAATTTATAAAATTTCAGTTAACCCGTTCTTCCCGTGAGGTCTTCATATATAACAAGCGACGAAAAAATTAATCCACGGGAAAAAAAGGGAATAAATGACAATAAATAAAACGCACGTCAAAAAAATGTATTTGGGTGACAAAACAAAATAATCACCGGGAAAATAATTGAAAACACGGGAAAAAAATTAAACGACAACTTGTGAACGACAATTAAAATCAAAGGAACGACAAAGTACGATTTAAAAAAATTCAAAGTTTGAGCGACAAATAAAAATTAAAAATTAAAATTTTAAGCTAAAATTACAATAAAACGCACGACAATCACGACATATACTCCAACCTACTGCACCAACAACACCTTCCTGGCTTTTGATGGGCATCCACGCTTCCTTTTATATAAAGAAATTTCTCCTGAACCCAATAAAAAAAAAAAAAAAACGGATAGAAAATTAGTCGAATAGTTTTGAAGAAAATGGGACAAAAACATGAAAAACCAACTTATTGAAAAAAATTCAATTTCCAAAAAAAGTTGAACTTTTCAAGTCTGAAAAACACCTTTTTATAATTTTTCCCAAATTTTTCATAAGTTCATAGATTTAGAAAACATGGAAACTTCATTTTTTGGAAATCTCCAATTTTTCTGTACTAAAGTGAGTGATTTAAAATTTAAATATTGTTACTAAAAATAAAAAAATGAATGCCCAGAGTTGTATAGAATTGTGGGCCAAAATCAAAACAGTATTTAATAAAATTCAATTTCATACTGTCGTTCAAAATTGACGATCATTCATATTATTTCGTCGTTCATACTTTGTCATGCAAATCCCACTTTCTGTGTCGTGCATTCCCATTACTCTGTCGTGATTCGATTTTCCCATTTTCGCCGTGCAAACCCTTTCTTTTGTCGTGCAGTTTTATATTCCCCTAAAGAAAATAGTAATAATCAACAAATTGATTATTGATTCGAAATTCTTCAATAAATTGACCTAAAATACTTACATTTTCAGAGATTCGAATTGTTTTTCAAATTTTTTAGAAAATTTTTGGCGCAGTCGACTTTTTTTTCTCAAGTGTTCAATTTTTCGATTTTTTACGTGATATGTATTTTCAAAAAAAAGAAGAAAAAAAAGATCTAAATCCGGAAAATCTATTAAAAAATCTTAGCAATTTTTTGGATGTGAAACTGGGAGTTTTTTGGCGCTTGAAAATCCTAAAATTGTGGGATTTTGTTTTCAGAGTTTAGTGACACTGCTCCTGAATTCAATTTTTTTGCAATTTTTTTTCGATCTAAATGATTTTTCATATCTTGCAGATATTTAATTTAGTTCAATTTTCTCAAAATCATCACACAATTTCAATTATTTTCAGAGGCACCATAATTTAATGTATACGCAAATGGGCTGTTAAAATAGATAACAGTGTGTGCAAAAGGAATATAGTTTTTTGTGGAACCTCCAACGCAATTTCGAATTTTTCCAGAAAGTTCCAAAATTAACGTGAGAAGTTGAAAATCGAGTTTTCGATTTTCCACCTTCGAGCTTCGGCTCAATTTCCAGGCGCTGCGTAGGATATGTCAATTTTTCAAAATAATCGACAATACAAATAATTTACAATAATTTGAACTTTTTACCCTTTCCTGTTTACCACAACACTCATGAAGATACCCCCCTTTTTATATACCATAGAAGAATAATTCCATAATATATTAATGTATTTATTATTGTGTTTATGATTTTTGTTTCAGAAGTTTCATTTTAACAGAGGTTGTGCCAAGCTTAAGACATTAGAGGATGTGTTTTCAAAAGGTAACTATTTATTATTATTATTATTATTATTAAATTTTATTATACCGGGCGTATGTAATTACCTTGAGGAAGGGGTTGGAAAGAAGGGGTTATTTTCAAATTTGGTGTTGGAGTTTAAGTTCATTTATCAAAGAAGAATTTTTTGAATTTCTGTTATTGAGTCTGGTATTGTTAGATTGTTTCAGTGGCGTAGCCAGAAATTTCTGAAGGGAGGGGTCCGAAATTTCATATTTTTTTGAGGAATTCTAAGCCCCCCCCCCCCTCTATCAAATTTCTTTTACTATAAAAACACAAAATTCAAACTTTATAAAGTTTTCATGCGATTTGCATAGCACGTTTAAGGAAAAAAACTGATGCAAATGTAATTTTGGAACAAACAACTTACATAGGTAGGTACTAATTATTTTGGCCTTAAAAATCAATAAAAGTACCAACAAATCCAAGAATTAGCGTCCGAAGCTTTTTTTGGGAGGGTGCAAAGTGGGTATGGAGACTTGGAATATCAAAAGGAAACTGTTTTTTATATAGTTGATTCAAATAGTTCACATAATGGTGATTTCTTTCATGCCCGAGCGAAGCGAGGGCGAAACTTTGAGAAACTTTGATTTTTAATGCTCCAAAAAGGCACTTTTTCACGTAAGTTCCTGACGCCAGGGGGGGTGTCGAGACCCCCCCTAGCTAGGCCCCTGGATTGTTTTCAGAGATGTTTAGGTTTTGCCTCAGTTGTTTTAAATTAGGGCAGTGAAACAGGAGGCGTTGAGTGGTGATAGGTTCTGAGTTGCAAAATGGCAAATTGGGTTTGGAGGCTCTAAAATATAGGTTGTTAAGGGTGAGTTTTGTATGTCCGATTCTGAGGCGTGTGATTATTATTTCATTGAATCGATTGAGGTGTGAGAATTTTTTCCAAGGGTGGATGGATTTTTTATGAATATGGAGTTTGTTGTGTCAGTTTTAGTATTCCATAAATTTTACCAAGTTGTCGTGACATACCGAAGGCATTTCCCAGGGAGGGGGGGAGAAGAGTTGAAAATCCTAACTCAAATTTTCAAAATTCCCAACTACATATAGCTGATATCAGAATTCCGGAAGAGAGGGGTGAGATTCAGATTTGCGAACCAATTTTTTTCAAACTTTTCCGGCTGATTTCTTAAAATTTACATGTAGGTACTAATTTTTCCCAAAGTCGTGAGATTTTTTAATTTTTTTTACTCGTTTTCATCATTTTTGCGAACTTTTGAAGTTTTCACAACCCATTACTATAAGACCCTTTTTGAGATAAAAAATCTGGATAAATTCTTCATTTCGTTTCTAATGTTTGGTCTTACAAATTTGGTGTCTAATTTTTAGCGAGCGTTTTGGATCTTGGACCAAAATTAGCTCCAAAAACTTATCCAGGGGTTGGGGAAAAAAACATACGTTTAGACACTTGATTTGAAGTTATAACAAAATTTTTATTATGGTTATAAGTACTTTCCTTTAGTTTTTTTTAGTTTTTTTCGTCAAATGACATCAGAAACACTCAGTTGATCAAAAAATACGTAGATATGTATACTTTTTGATGAAATGGATGCAAGTTTCAAAAAAAAATTTCTAATGAATTACTTCAATTCTTTTGATATTTTTTCATACGTTCGATAAATCCCACCCAATAAAATCATTACATTATAATACGAAATAAGGTTGTCTGGGTATATATTTTACGTTTATTCATTGTGTTATTCAATGAAAAGAGAAGAAAATGAAATTAAGTTACAAATATGTACTAGTTAGCTTGCTTACACATTCAAGTTTATTTTGATTTTATCAAACATTTCTAGGACGAAAACTTTGAATAATGAAAAATATCGTACCTAATCATCTATTTCGGTGGTAATTTTCTTTTGCAAACATGTTCAATTCCTGGAATAATTTTTTTGTCCATTCCAAGTTGTTTAAAGTGAAAAAACTTTGAAAAATATTAATTATAGGCACATTTACGTGTACCTATACTATATCAATAATAATAATAATGTGTGGGGAGGCACCTAATAAAAACAACTTAGCTTCTATTTCAGCTTTCAGGAAGGTGGGCAGCCAGCGCAAGGTTTTCCCATTGTTTTCAGCTTAGTGCAAACCGTATCTTTAAATTTCATCGTTAAATTTGAATCCTTTGCCTGTTACAAAATGTAATTTACACCGTTATTAATATTTCGTCTTAAAATCCAAACTAGCTTTATACTGATAAAAATATCATACGCCGTTCAACATCACTTGCAAATTTATTTCTATGTTGTCACCATGCAAGTGAAGGTCACTCAATTTGCAAGCCTCTAAACGAGGCCAATCTATATTCGCTTTGGTGGCGCACTGAAAAATAAGGAGGATTTTCCTTAATTATACATAGGTAATAAATGAAAAATCATCGAATGGAATAACTTTTCACGTACGTCTTGCGCATGAGACAATTGGTCACCGCCGGTTATCATGCAAACGAAAAACTTGGCGAGACCGCGTCCGAATAGTCTGAATTTGTCATAAGCACACTGGTACAGTTCATCAGTATATGTTGCGTATTGCTGTTTGTAAAAAGTCGTATTAAATTTTAGCATTCCTAGACATATTTTGGATTGTAATTACTTGGAAAGTGATAATCAAATATACCGGCGAATAAATCGGATAAAAATCCCAATCTACACATTTCGATAGGTCTTCGAATACTGGGCCGAGCTGCTCTTTGATAAATAATCTCGGGTTTAAGTCCCTTGGCCGAAATATAACTTGTATTCGTACATTGTCTTCCTGTTGCAAAATCCATTGGAGATATTTTTTTTACGAATGACAAATTATTAAGTACAAGATTGATTTGTTTAACAAAGGTCAAGTTCGGTAATATTGCTTGAATTTTTGAAAACGTGGAAGGTCAGGGAGGCATAGCCCATTTGCGCTTACTGTTTTTTATCAAAAGAGGCAATTGACGATATTTTGAAAAAAATTTCGAGAAAATTGAATTCTGGAGCAGTATTGCCAAACTCTGAGTACAAAAGCCCACTATTTAAGGATTTTCAAGTGTCAAGAAATTCTCAATTTCACATCCGAAATATTAAGGGTAAGGTGCCCCATTATCGCCTAGTGCCCAATGTCGACCACCTCGTCTATCTCCGGCGCTATGGGCGACAGCGAGCCGAAAATTTTTTTTTCATATTCTTCATCGAAAATCCGGAAAAATAAGACCACTCCGACATCCTGAAAGCCAAAACTCGCGGAGAAAACTAGAAAAGAAGAAGTTGAAAGGCCAAAAACTTTTTTTAGCAATTGCTTGCACGCCTTGGAATTTTTTCTTAGAATTATCGAATTAAATGTTTCTAGTGTTTTTGTGATTGAGAAAGTTCAAAGTTTCTGATGTAATCATCGCATTTTAATAATTACAACTTTAAGTAAAAAAGAAATTCACTCAAAGTTCATTTTTATGGTGTGTCCCTTTATCGACCACCTATAATCTAATGTAATTTGTTGCTTTTAAGTGATTTCGTTTTTTTCAATTTTCTCGAATTTTGGTTGTAGGGTTGTCATTTTGGTCTCAAATTGTTCATCTGTGAAAGAGAAACACAAAAAAAATATTTTCCGGTAGATTCCGTTCATAGCGGACAAAATCAGTCGGTAGTCGATATTGGGAACCCAAAATTTCGACCTTGCGTTTTGACATGTTTCAGAAAAAAATTCCTAAAAAATACTAAATTTTAACGGATGGCCCCGGGGCTTTCCACAATTGTAGGGGAAGGATGTAGGTATCCATTAAGCCATCAATGACATTTCCAGCCCTTAAACTTTTGAAATGGTGAGACTTCAAAAAAAAGTGGGCGATAATGGGGCACCTTACCCTTACAAAGGTTTTTTAATTTAGATTTTTTAGATGTAGATCATTTTTCAATTATTTTTTTTGAAAATATCATGGAAAAAATCGAAAAATGAAACACTTGTAACGAAAAGGTCGTTTGGATGGAGCAACATTTTTTTCAAAAAGTTTGAAAAACGGTTCGCCTTTCTAAAAACGTATAAAGACATTTTCAAATATCCTAATTTGTGAAAATCGCCCAATTTGACAACTCTGTTCATAGGTAAAGAAAATCTCTGGTTAAATTAAGAATATTTCTTCTTCGGGGCAGAATCCAAAAAAAGTGAAAAAAATTCAAAAAATTCTGTAGGGTCGAGGTATGCACCAAAATGGGATTTTTTCAGCGAAATGAAAGGTAAATGTTTGAAATTTAACTTGTTGCAAGAATCAGACAATTTGGCCAATTTGAATAGATTTGGCAGAACATTTGGCTTGGGTTGGTGCATCCTGTCCCACCTTCCCTTATGGATAATCCGAGTTTTCAGGTGCTACAGTTCATATGAACCATTTTTATAGGATTTTCTTCAATCAAGAGGGTAAATTTTAAATATTAGATAAGGATTTCCTAAAAGAAATTTTTCAATTGTCAAATTTGTTTGGGTAGCTTCAAATGTGACATGCATTTCAATGACTTGAAAATATTTAGATTTCAACTAGAAATTTTTTTTAAGGCACCAAAAGGTTGAAATGAAAAATATCTGCTGCTAACGATATTTTTGAGTGCATAAAAATATCTGTAAACACTTGATCAAGACCATAACAATTTTTAATTTTTGGATATTGTCAAGTTGTAGGAAAGTTTTGTTAGGATTGGGAAAAGAATCATCTGGTGAGAAATTTTGAAGTCCTTTTCAGGTTTAAACACAAAACTTTTGTACAACCCTTTCCCCATCAAAATTTCTTTTAAAAAGTGTAAAATGACTCTACCACTAAAATCTTGCGAAATACTCGTTCTATTTTAAATATTTACCTGTCCAGCCACACCTTTGTTATTGTATCGAATCATTTCAAAAAAAAACATCCAAGTGAAAAATAAATTGAAGAAATTGGCAAACATTATGAGTTGCTGACGATGATTTTTCTCATGTAAATAATTACAAAATACGATATCGTACTGGAATATTCCTACTGAAGTGAAATCACCAAGAACACCTGTACTTATTTGCCACTGTACGATTGCGTAAATGAATAAATTGCACCTAGATACACAGATGCTTTTTTAACACGTCAAGCAAATCCAATTTACCATCAAGTAGTTGTACCGTTGTGTAAACATCAATGATCGAAATGAGTATTTACTTAAAACTGCGAATTGAATTTTATTTGGTGTTTCTTTTTTAAATGTGGTTAGGAACAGAATGCTTCATGAGCATGACGTTGTTTCCACAGCGTTCGAAACAACACGAAAATTGCTTCGAAAGCGTTCTTTTAGTGGCACATTTTTAACGTGTAAATCCTTTGATTTAATTTATTCGTTGAAATTTTTTAACATTGATTTACAAAAATGCTTTCTTGGCCTGAATCAGTGGATATTCACTGACCAGTCAATCATTTTGAGCTCATTTCCCATTTCACAGATGAAATATTTAAAATCGGCCAATTGACGAATCGATGAAATTTCATGGTCAAATCAGCAAAAAATTACTGCTTTGATAACCAATTTTCATTAGTGAATCGGTGATTTTTCACATGATTATTACTTAATTCCTTTACAAATAGTAACTAATTTTTTACATGTTCAATACCTTATTCGTAATTATATCATCTTGGTGATTAAAATTAAGTATTATCGAGTGTCTGATTTATGTTGGCTCTCCCCTCCCCAGTTTGTAGACAAAAAATGAATCGTTTTTTTCTTAATTTAATTTTTACGAGGTTACTGTTACTTGTGTATTTATTTAATTAATTTCAATTTACAGTAAGTACTTGTTTAAAATTGAAAAAAATTGATTTTTTCATTTTTACATCTTATTCCCTTCCCTCCCTTTTAGTCCAGGCATTTTAAGAGTTGGCCCCCAAAAATTAAAGCCTGATTTTTTTTTAAACGTTTTACGTTCGTAATGGTCCACTACACAACATACTAAAATGGACACCCCACAACCCTCCGCTTCCCCCTGGGGGAATGGTAAACGTCTGCTGAAAACCGGATTTTCGTGAATATCTCCTCAAATAAGCCTCAAAATTGAAAAGTAGTTATGAACAATGTTGTTCTACGCGTGATTTCCTATCGGAAGAGTTTTTTTCTTTTTCAAAAACACTCACTTCCTTGACCAAAAATGAAGGGTAAAAAACACCTATTTTTCAGCAATTTACAGCATTTTTGGAAAAAATCGAAACTTTTGGGAATATCTCCTCAAAAAAGCCTCAAAATGGAAAAGTGGTTATGAACAATCATGTTCAACATGTAATTTCCCATCAGACAGGTTCGTTTTTTTTCGAAAACACCCGCTTCTTTGCCCAAAAATTAAGGGTGAAAACGCCAATTTTTCCAATATTTACAGTATTTTTGGAAATGATGAAAATACGAAGCTGAAAATATCGTTTTTGAATCCTTACGACGCAAAGAAATGTTTCGTATCACCAATAATCAGCAATAACATCGCGTTTATAGTACTTTTTCTTTCCACTGCTTCGATTGTTTAAATGCAGTATTCAATTTCAATAACTTCCCGTATAATTAACGGTAGGGGTTGAAATTTTTGCGGTGACTTTTTTTGGAATACCCTACCAGCATGTATAAAAAAATGCCAATTTTGGGTACTTTTAGCTTCGTATTTCCGTTATTTTATCCATTGAAAATTCGGTGTTTGCGATTTTTTTTTGAGTGAAACATATGTATGCACGAAAATTACTTGGGGGAGCTAATTCAACATCCCCCCCCATGCCCCTTATCTCCGCCTATGTTCTTTGGGTAAGTCTTTGTGTTTTTTTATTTTGCATGATATCTGAGAATTCCAAGAAACAATATAATTATTCTTGATAAAAAAAACAACAGAGCGTGAAATGTTCAGTTTTTAATTCTCTACAACTTTTATTTCTTTTTTTTTTTTGATAGTACATATATCCTCGTTTTGGTAAAAAAATTACCCAAGAAACTCGAAAAAATTGGGATTTTCTTTCACCGGTTTCAACGAAGTGGAAATATAAAAAAAAGTGTGAAACAAAACCTTGTAGAGAAAAACTGATAATTTCATGTTCTATAATTTTTTTTTTTTCATCTAGCGATGGAGAAGAGTTATGCCATTAAAAACAAAAAATTATACTCAAATCTTTTCTACAACAACTTCTTTCCATTGCAAGATGGAAAAAAAGTTATGAAATGAAAAATGTTTATTTTTAAATTCTCTACAACTTCAGTTTCTAACTTTTTTGAATATTATTGACAAATGGTTTGAAACTGCCGAACCGGTTTCGAAAAAATATACCCCATTTTAACTGCGTTAGTGTGTACTGTGTACGTGTAGAGTATTTCACAAAAGAACCGAAATTCCCATTTTTTGACCCAAACTGGTTACTGAAAGGTTGGACTTCCTGTGTGTAAGCCAGAAAATATGACCATTGGCAACGCCCTTTGATTATAAATATATTTATAATCATCATTGGGAATACTGTGCCGTTTCAAGCGTCCATGTAGGTCTAGGTACTAGGTACTAAATACTAATACTTCTTTTCAATCTTGAGATATTAAGAAGTATATCTCAAGTGGACAAGACTTTTGGGCCATACTGTATAATAGGTATATTTAATAGTCATTGTGTTATTTACAAAAAAAAAAAATTGCAAATAGGTACACTATAATAGTTAGCTTACTTACACAATCAAGTTTATTTCAATTTTATCAGAAATTTCGGGGAAAAAAATTCTTATTAATGAAAAATATGGTAATTAATCTGTTTCGGTGGTAATTTTCTTCCGTAAAAATTTTCAATTCTAGAATAATTTTTTTATGCCTTCCGAGATTTTTGAAGTGGAAGGACATTGAAAAATATTACTTGAATACCCAATATAGATAATATCAGCGACTTGACTTCCATTTCAGCTTTCAAGATTGGCAGCCAGCGCAAGGTTTGCTCATTGATTTCAGCTTATTGCAAACTGTATCTTTAAACTTCGTCATTAAATTTTGATCCGGTATCTATTACAAAATTTTATTTACACTCTTATTGTACAGAGGCGATTTTCCATGGGAAGTTAGGGAAGTCAGTCTTCCATGGATTTTTTCAAACCTTGAAATTTTTTCAAGTAAAATTTTTTTGGTAAAAACGTACGTGTCCAGAAAAATAGGGAGGTAAATTGAATTAAATTCTATCCTAAAACGAAGTTCAATTCCTATTTTATTTGATCAGAAAAAATTTTAAAAAACATGGCAAAGTTTTGAAAAATTGCTAAAAAAATGTTAATTATTGGAAAAAGTTTTCGAATTTGAAGGAATTCCAAAAAATATGAATTTGAAAAAAATGTTGAGAGAATTTGAATTTTAAACATTTTACAGTTGGAAAACTTTTTAGTATCTATTAAAAATTTTTCCAACTTGGATTTCTTCATTTTTTTTCAAACCCATTATTTTTAAAAATTTCTTCCAACTCGAAAATGACTAAATTTGAAAAAAAAGTTTTCAACTTCATGGTTTTCAAAATTTATTCCCAACACAAATAGTAATTAGAAGAAATTTTTAAAAATAATATGAATACAAGAGACGTGAACCTATTACCTATTATTTTTTGTGGTTTTTTTGGTAAATTCGTAATATTAATAACATGACCATGATTAGAAAGTAAAAACTGTTTAGCTTCTTTGAACTTTCTGACTTCCTCAGATTTTCCCTTCCAAAATCGCCACAGCTTATTAATATTTCGTCTCAAAATCCAAGCCAGCTTTTTACGAATAGAAAAATATCTTACGTGATAATAGTTTTACACCTTCCAAACTATGATTTGTCGGGAAAGTGTATCTTCCATATTTTGCAAGCGTTAAAGTAGCAAAAAATTTCCTCGCTTTGTGGTGCCGCACTGTAAAATCAAAAACCCCAATTTTCCTTTGAACATATTGTAAGTTGAATAACTGAAAAACTCTTTCGACAATGGGAATAAAACTTTTCACTTTACTGTCCTTGCGCGAATGGAGTTAAGATTGGTCCCACGCGACCGGTCTATCAATGCAATTCCTCTCCAAAACTTAGGCAGTAGGGTATTTATTAAAGAATAATGTTTTTCGGCATTAAGAAATCAACTTGGTCAGTTCGATCGCATGATCGTTTTATTATTTGCTCGTTGGAAAAAGGTTTTATTTTTAAATTTTTATAGCCAGACTCCAGGTGGTATGTATTCTAGATGATAATTAATTGGAACATGATAATGAAATATAGGTACCGGAATATAAATCGGATAAATATCCCAATCTACACATTTCGATAGGTCTTCAAATACTGGTGCGAGCTGATCTGTGAAAAATGTTTTCGTACTTTGGTTCACTGGCAAAAACATTATTGATATGAGTACCTCTTTTTTCTGTAACGAAATCCACTTGAGACTTTTTTTTATGAAAACCAAATTATTATACCTAATATTGATTTGTTAGATTAGATTCGGTATTTCGGTAATTTTTTTGATTTTTTGAAATTTGGAAGGTCGCAGATAGCCCTTGTGGAGGAAACAACCATTTTTACCAAAGTATTGTCCAAATCCGTATATAAGCTCTGGGCTTTGGAAAAATCGGTGAGTATTTTGTCCTCATTTTGGTGGCAAGAGGATTCAAATTTTGCTTTTTCGACTATACCTAACTTTTGAAATTACGCACTTGAGAAAAAAAACTTGAAACAAAAATTGTACTTAGAGCATTAAAAAATGAAAAATTTTATTCTTTTCAATTTTTCCCTACGACGTCATGGAGTGAGGGGAGAAAAGTGGAGCCTTCAGAAAAATCAATTTTATAATTTTCTCATTAACACAAATTTAATAATTACCAAAAATCGAGTTGATTGAATTTCAGGAGCTGTTCTTTTGCATAGTACATCCTATTGCTATGTAGCATAAGAATATTGTATAGCAGACCCAACATCTCAAAATGGGGGGAGGGGGGAGTATAGATCCTCTGTAGAAATTTTTTTTGATAGATAAGTTTTTATTTTCTTCGTACTATCATCCCTTGAATCAATGAAAAATTATAGTAGAAAGGTGTTTTGTGTTACAAGAATCCCTTTTGAGAGTATCATCATTTTGAAATTGCTAGAAACCTATCAATATGAGGGAGGGGGGGGGGTCGTTTTCGTATGAGTTCAATAAGCCAAGAGTGGAATATTGGATTTGGCCCATTTCTTATTTATATTTGCTTTTGAATTCGGCTTGAAATTCTGACGTCACATTTACTACTACAAATGCACATTATCAGTTTGTGTACTTTTTCAAAAGGGTGATTGCGAAAAAATTAACATTGATTCTTATGGGAGGTCTATAGTTTTTCCAATTTTTTTTCATTTGTGATGTGTTTAATTCCTTTTGTTTTGACAATTTTGACTAATTTGATAGCTTAACTCGTCAACATTATCAAAAAATAAAAAATTCAACACATCAAAACTAAGAAAAATTGAAAAAACGATAGAACTCCCATAAGAATCAATGTTAATTTTTTCGTCGATCCCCTTTTTGAAAAAGTACACAAATTGGTACATGAATTGGTATTTGCAGTTGTAGCGGTGCGATGACGTCAAGACTTTGAAGCCGAATTGTATGTTCTAATATTTAACAAAATTCAAAATAAAAAATTTCTATTCTTCAATTGTTACTTCCTATATTCACAAAATTTTAATTTTGAACCCCCATCTCTCAAATTAGAGCTTAAGCGGATAGGGGAAAGAATTATCTGGTGAGAAATTTTGACTTAGGTAGTTGTTTTGAGGTTTAAACTCAAAACTTTTGAGCAGCCCTCTTCCCAAAAGTGTAAAATGACCACCCCTAAAATCATGCAAAATATTCGCTCTATTTTAAGTATGTATTTACCTGCCCAGCTGCGCCATTGATATTGTATTGAATCGTATTTAAAAAAAACACCCAAGTGAAAAATAAATTGACGAATTTTGAAAACATGATGAGTTGCTGACGAAGATTCTTCTCAGCAAATAATTACGAAATACGATACCGTATGGTACTGCAATATTCCTACTGAACTAAAACCACTGAAAACATCTGTACTTATTTGCCGGTGTATACGATCGTGTAAATGTGTAAATTGTACCTAGATACACAAATGCTCCTTGAAACAAACATGAAAATGCAATTTATCACCAAATAATGGCACCCACTGCGTAAACAATTAAACACCAATGATCAGGTCTGTTTAGTAATGAGTATTTACCTGAAAACTGCGAATTGAATTTTATTTGGTGTTTTTTTTTTAAAATTCGGTTTGGTACAGAATGCTTTATGAGCATGACGTTGTTTCCACAAATCTCGATTGAACACCAAAATTCGCTTCCAAAGTGTTCTTTTAAAGTGGCACATTTTAAAGGTATCAAATCATTTCATTGATATTCATCCGTTGCTTTTTTAGAAAAATGAATTTAAAAATTCAAAATCAATTAATTTGGCAAAAATTCAACATTTTAAATTTTTTTTAAATTTTAAAAAGATTGAAAATTGATTAAAATATTTATTTTAGGGTTTATTTGGTGATTATGATGACCAAAAAGCACATTTTTTAAAACCCTAATGTTTTATAGCTTTTTAAACTTCTCCTATGACATTTCACCTGTGAAGAAAAATTTAAAAATGTTGTAAAACACCGATTTTTTCAGAAAAAGTTGTGCTTTTTGGTCTAAATAGTCACAAAATAAGCTCCTAAATTGATTTTATTTAATTTTTAATTTTTTAAAATACCTGTCGGCGAAATTTTCGTCGAGGTTCCAAATTTTTCAAATGTAAATTCTTCCTTGCTAATGCCCTTTTAATTTATTGAATAGGTGATTTTTGTTATAATTACTGATTAATTAGTTCACATGTTTCCAATTTCGAAATTTTTGAGCCAATTTTTGCAAATTTTGAAGAGAGGAAAGAAGAATTGTTTGTAGGAAAGGGGAGTCAGAGAACGTGGGTCACTCTAAATTCATCACTTGACTTATTTTTACTGCACTTTTATAAATTATTCCATTGTTTGAGATTGAGTAAAAAGATACGTATATACTCGAGGAATAAAATTTATTTACATTTCAGTATAAATATTATTCATTTTGCAATCGTGAATTGAAACTTACTTCGATTTTTTTCCACAACCCATGTCCCAATTACGAATTGAACATAAATCTCCTGAAAAACTCTCTTTGGCAGACGTGATGGGGCTCCGACGTTAAAAATTTTTGGAACCACTGTTTGAATTTTTTTCAAATGTGCAGTAGATCTAGATATATTTTTCAAAAATTGGGAACCTGTAAAAATCGATCCTAATGATCTATCAGCGAAACATCTGTGCATTCGTGTTGCCTACATTTGCAATACGTACTCTGTGTACACAAATGTTCTTCCGCGTACTTAATGAAATATACTTCACAGGAAAGAAAAATACAAAAACGAGGACCAGCCTGATACTGAGGTTGATTTTTTTGATAAGTACTTGAATTTTTGAGAGTTGAATTTGTTGACCAGGTTTTCTAATTTTTTTGATATTTTTTGGCACTGAAAGTCGATTTTTTGAGAAAAGGAACGGTTTTACGAAAAAAATTAATGAAAAATAAATTGTAGAGAAGTTTTTTTCTTAGGAGGCTTAGTTTTCGTTTCGAAATATTTTAGTTCAAAGTTGAAAGTTCAACTTTTTTTTTGAAAATATCGAAAAAAGTTTTAAATAAAAGTTGTAGAGAATTAAAGACTGAATATTTTACATTCTGTAATTTTTATTCATCTAGCAATGAAGAACAGTTATGGCTTAAAAAGAAAAAATTATACTCGAGTTCTTTATACCATAATTTCTTTCCATTGTGAGATGAAAAAAAAAATTACAGAACGTAAAATATTCCGTCATTAATTCTCTACAACTCTTGTTCCAAGCTTTTTTCGATTTCTCCACTTTTTGATTACAAGTTATCGACTTGGAAAAAAAATCATCAAAGAAACTACCGGTTTCAAAAAATTGGAGGTAAGTATCAAAAAAGTGCGGGATAAACGTTGTAGAGAATTGAAAACTGAATATTTTACGTTCTGTAATTTTTTTTTTTCATCCAGCGATGGAGAAGAGTTATGACTTGAAAAAAAAAATTATACTCAAACCTTTTGTACAACAACTTCTTTCCATTGCAAGATGGAAAAAAAGTTATGAAACATAAAATTTTCATTTTTTAACTCTCCACAACTTTTGTTTCAAACTTTTTTCATATCTCCACTTTTTTGGATATTATTGACAATTGGTTTGAAACCGCTGAACCGGTTTCAAAAAAACATATCACACTTTAATCGCGCCAGTGCGTAGATTTCATTTCAATAAAAAAAAACGGACCCGCATTTTTTGACCCAACCGGTTTCTCAAATTGTGGACACCTTACATAGTCAAGCTGAAAGTTCGATTGTCAATCGTCAGTGTCCTCGATCGACGCCAGGAACACATTGCTGTTTGAACCGTCTTGGTATTTCTTTTCAGTTCTGAGATATTGAGAAGTAGTTCAAGTGACCAAGACTTCTGTGTTGCACTGTATTGACTCAAAAGGAGAATATTTGGTCTCACAAAGGCTCTGGTGCAATAAGGAGATCATTTGGCCTCAAGTGGAACTTCGTAAAAATTCTCAAGCCATTCGATTTGCTTTGGTAAACGATGATTTTAGAGCGCAAGAGTGAATTTTTATTTCACCCCTGGGATGCTGGGGGCCCAAAATACACAATTTTCAAGTTAAAAACTTTTAAAAATTCTTTCTCCACGAGTTTTCAACCGTTTTTTTTTTCAAACTTGGCACATTGGCAGAGAGACTAGAGGGAAGTGCACTGAAATTTTTTTAAAAAATTTCGACCACTTTAATGGCCTTGAATTTGACTTTGAAAGTTTCAAATCGTCCTGGGGAGTGCAGCTTTGGGGCTGTCTCAAAAAAATTTTCAAATTAAAATTTCCCAATGTATTTCACACTACGGAGAATTTTTTCAGATTTTTTCAAATGGTGGAAAGTGGTCAAATATCCAAAAAATGGTGTAATTCATCATTTTTGTTGCTTAAAATCATTCGCTCAAAACATCATAGTGGTAAGAAAGTAATGAATAACGGTCGAAATGGGACACGGCGCACAGTGGGCCACAGAACCCCCGAAAACGGGCGTAATTCGGAATTCAGTATACCATGGTACTGTTGAGAAAATAGTCTCACCTTATGTTTTCGGGGTCGTAGAATCCGAATCTGAAAAAAAATTTTGAGTAGGAGTGAAGGGGTGGGCGTGGGGAGGGGGAAAATCAAATATCACTTGAGAAAATTGAAAATTGAAAATTTTCTAGGCTTTACCCCCTCTCCATCCTAATCTTTCATCCATAGGGGGAAAATGTTGCCAAATTTGTATTCTGTGCTATCGAAAACATAGATTTAGGCACATAACTCAAATAAATTGCAGAATGAAAATTTATTTTAAAAAAATCATGTCAACGATTTTAACCAAAATTGCTAGTTTTTCGAAAGAAAAATGAGCCTGGTGAGGACAGTCGGGCTCAGAAGGCAAAAATCGAAATATTCCGTGATAAACCATACCTAAACATAACTCCAGGCCCAGGAGAGAACGCGGGACACGGCGGGACGCATACACTTTCATATCAATAAAGACATACATTTCACTTCAAAACTGGTATAGTTTATAGGCCCAATAAGTTATCAAATAATCATGATGAGTAAAAACCGACCACAGGATGTGAAAGTACTGACTTTGAGGAGTCTATTCAATATTTTGAACTTTCAAAAATAATAAAACCTACACGAGCTACGCGCGTTTGAAAATCACCCTTATAAACTGGAAAAAAGTAGCATACTGGATAGTTGAAGTTTCGCACTGCGGTACGGACGTTGGATAAGGTGTCCGGCCAATCCGATACTTGTTTTTTACACATCACTTTGTATACAATACCATACTGTATTTGTAAAGTTCATCCGAAAACTTTTTTTTTTCAATTTCGCCCGTTTTTGAGGGGTCTGTGGCCCAGTGTGCGGCGAGTGAATAATAATATTTTCAGCAGGAAACTATAAAAAATGAAAAATTGATTTGAAAAAATTTCAGAGGACCCCCCCCTCCTTCCCTAGTACCTTTACCTATGTGCCAAGTTTGAAAAAAATGGGTTGAAAAGTCGTGGAGAGAGAATTTTAAAAAGTTATTACCTTGAAAATCGCGTATTTTTGGGCCCCCAGCACCCCATGGGTGAGATAAAAATTCGCTCATGCGCTCTAAAATCATCGTTTACCAATGCAAATCGAATGGCATGAGAATTTTTAGAAAGTTCCACTTGAGGCCAAATGACTCCCTAATTGCACCGGAGCCTTTGGTGTCTAATTTTTAGCAAACGTTTTGGACGGGGAATAAGAGTCGACGGCGGGGTCGGAGTCAAACTAAGTCCAAATTGACTCCGACGTTCGAAATTCGAATCCGCAATTGCTCCGGTGAAGCTGGAGTCTGGAGTCTGAAATTGACCCCGGAGTTAAGCCAGAGTCAGGAGTCGATGTCTAACAATAAGATTGACTCCGAAGTCAAAAATCATGACGTTAGTGCTACGGACTTGTCTTTTTGGTTCTGTTTATCATTTTCATATTTTTCGAATCATTTTTGAATTTATTAGAAAAAGTAATATTGAAAACAAGAAATGTCAAACATAAGTTGGGTGGTTTATAATCGTGGCGTCGGAGTCAAACTGACTCTAGATACTCCAGATCCGCAATTGCTCTGGAGTCGAGGTAGAGTCGGAGTTGAGGTGTGAGTTTGACTCCAGAGTCAAGCCGGAGTGAGGAGTCAAAGTGAGAGTTTGACTCTGGAGTCAAGAGTCAAGGTCTGAAATTAACTTCGGAGTCAAGCCGGAGTGAGGAGTCAACTTTTTGGCTGACTCTCATTCTCTGGTTTTGGATCTTGGATCAAAATGAGCTCTGAAAATTTATCCCAAGATTGAAAAAAACATTTGCTTAGACATCCAATTTGGGTATTTAATATTTATTGCATTATTTACAAAGTAATAATAATAATAATTTACAAATAGGCACGTACTACTTACTAGTTAGCTGGCTTACGCACACAGTCAAGTTTGTTTCGATTTTATCGAAAATTTCGCGGGAGAAATTTTTAATAATGAAAAATAAGGTAATTAATCTATTTCGGTGGTAATTTTCTTCCATAAAATTTTCAACTCCTTTTAAAATTTTTTTATACATTTCAAGTTATTCAAAGTGGAGCGACTTTGAAAAATATTACTTATGAGCACCTTTACGTGTTAATCAATAATAATAATAATAGATAATATCAACGACTCAGCTTCTATTTCAGCGTTCAAGAAGGGCAGCCAGCGCAAGGTTTGCCCATCGATTTCAGCTTATTGCAAACTGTTTCTTTAAGCTTCGTTGTTAAATTTTGATCCCGCATCTAAAATAAAATTTAATTTTCACTCTTATTAATATTCCGTTTCAAAATCCAAATCAGCTTTATACGAATAGAAATATCTTACGCCATTTAACGTCACTTCCAAACTAGTGGCTTCGTCAGGATACAGTGTAAGGTCAGTTATTTTGCAAGTCTTTAAAGTAGTCCATTCTATACCCGCTTTGGTGGCGCACTGAAAAATTGAAATGATTTTCCTTAATTATACATAGGTAATGAATGAAAAATCATCGAATGGAATAACCTTTCACTTACGTCTTGCGCTTTAGATATTTGGTCACCGCCGGTTATCATGCAAACGAAAAACTTGGCGCTGTTATATCCAGATTGTTTGTTTTGGCAATAAGCACACTGGTACAGATCATCGAGATCTGTTTTACGTTGCTGTTTGTAAAATGTTGTATTAAATTTATAGCAGTCCTACGTGGTATGTATTCTAGATGATAGTTAATTGGAACATGATAATCAAATATAGGTACCGGCATATAAATCGGATTAATTCCCCAATCTACACATTTCGATAAGTCTTCGAATGCTGGTGCGAGCTGATCTGTGAAAAATGTTTTCGTATTTTCGTTCACTGCCAAAAACATAACTTTTATGAATACCTCTTTTCCCTGTAACGAAATCCATTAGAGACATTTTTTTAATGAAATAGTATATTATGCAACTAGGGAAATAACTCCAAATCGTTGAAAATAAGTCAATTCCCGAGTTGCATACTATATTTTTCGTTTTAGAGGGAGAAAAACGCGAATTGAAGCACCGCGAGAGGGAATAAAGTAGCGTTTTTCTCCCTCTACAACGAAAACCAAATTATTATATCTAATATTGATTTGTTATAAGTTAGATTCGGTATTTCGGTAATTTTTTTGATTTTTTTGAAAACTTGGAAAGTCAGATAGCCGTTGTTAAGGAAACAACATTGAAAAGTTCAAAAGTTGAACTTTTGTGATGAAAGCTCAACTTTCATGATAGGTACAAAACATGAGGGGTCCCATTTAAAAATCTGAAAAAATTACTGTGAAGAGATTTTTTAATTTATTTTTCAACCAATTACTTTTCAAGATTCGATCTCAATATCCGGGGGGGGGGGGGGCACAGGGGTCCTTTATTTTGGTCAAAATTCAAAAAAAATGTAAAAAGTGAAGTAATACGTCGGTTTTTACTAATTCGAAGGCGCTGAGTTCGAATATATGCACAGTTTTTTCATCCGACCCCTCTGAATCTCTCTATCAGCTCCCCTCATGGAGTCAAAATTCAAAAAAAGAAAAATTGTTGGGTTTTTGAGGGCGCTGAGCTCGAATATTGACCCTCGGGTGCACCCCTAGCCCACATTTTTGAAAAAAATTTTGATTTTTTTGGATTTTTTAAATTTTTTAGTAATTTGAGAGTCAGTGTGGGGCACGGGGGGTGGCGGATCGAGAAAGTAAGTTAATAATCAAGCTCAGCACCATCGAGTTGAAAGAAATCGATATGACACATGCTATTTCCATTTTTTTGCATGTTTTTTTCAAATTGAGGGGGTAGGGGTGCACCCAAGGGTCAAATCCCAAAAATAAGAAAATATTAGAACTCGGCGCCCTCAAAAACCCAGCAAACGACACATCACACGTAATTTTTCATCTTTTTGAATTTTGACTCCATCCCCCGGCTGATAGGCTGATAGAGGGATTCAGAGGAGTCGGATGAAATAACTGAGCATATATTCGAACTCAGCGTCTTCGAATTAGTAGAAACCGACGCGACGTATTACTTCACTTTTTAGATTTTTTTGAATTTTGACCAAAATTGAGGACCTCTGTGCCCCCCTTCTCGGTATTGAGATTGAATCTTGAAAAGTAATTAGTTGAAAAATAAATAAAAAGTTCTCTTAATAGTAATTTTTTCAGATTTTTAAATGGGACCCCTCATGTTTTGTACATATCATGAAAGTTGAGCTTTCATCACAAAAGTTCAACTTTGAACTTTTCAAAATGTGATTATCAATTTTGAATCTCCTTAAAATGCTCTACAAAACCGCATGAACAGATTCATCTTGGACTTGACCAATCTCGAGATATGTGCCTTCAAAGTTGAGCCATTTCGCATGAAATCCCAATTACACGAAAATTACAAGGTCCCCCCCCCCCCCTGAAGGATTAGGATCGGAATGACGGTGATTCCTTCATTACACCATCGAGGGGAACCCGTAAAATTTTTTTTAGTAAAATCGGAAGACCCAAGGTCAAACCCTGGTCGAGTTGACATGGAATGAGCCAGCCTTCAGAAAAATCAATTTTGAAATTTTCTCATTACCACAAAATTAATTATTACCAAAAATCGGCTTGATTAACTTTTAGGAGCGGTTCTTTTGCATAGTACATCCTATTATTGCTATGTAGAATAAGAAAATTGTATAACAGACCAATCATCTCAAAATGGGGGGGGGGCGGGAGCATGGACCCTCTGTAGAATTTTTTTGATTGATGAGTTTTTATTTTCTTCGTACTATCATCCCTTGAATCAATGAAAAATTATAGTAGAAAGGTGTTTTGTGTTACAAGAATCCCTTTTGAAACTAACAACCCCCCCCGTGAGTAACATCATTTTGAAATCGCTGGAAACCTATCAATATGGGGGGGGGGGTATTGTTTTCGTATGAGTTAAGTAAGCCAAGTGTGAAAATATGATCGAATATTGGATTTGGCCCATTTCTTATTTATATTTGCCTTTGAATTGTACCTATGTTCTAAAATTTAATAAAATTCAAAATAATTTTGATGAACCTCAACAACGATCGAAAATTGGCCGATTATTTTTTTCAAGTTTTAATTTTAGAATGAAAACAATACCCATATTGCTAGGTTTCTAATAGCGATCTCAAAATGTTAATTTTGAACCCCCATCACTCAATTTGGAGCTTATGTGGATAGGGGAACGAATTATCTGGCGAGAAATTTTGACTTAGGTACCTAGTTGTTTTGATGTTTAAACCCAAAACTTTTGAGCAGCCCTCTTCCCATAAAAGTGTAAAAAAATCCTCCTTAAAATCTTGCAAAATATTCGCTCTATTTTAAGTATTTACCTGTCCAGCTGCCCCGTTGATATTGTATTGAATCGTATTGAAAAAAAACATCCAAGTGAAAAATAAATTGACGAATTTTGCAAACATGATGAGTTGCTGACGAAGATACTTCTCAGTAAAAAATTACGAAATACGATACCGTATGGTATGTACTGGGATATTCCTACTGAACTAAAACCACCAAGAGCACCTGTACTTATTTTCCGATGTATACGATCGTGTAAATGTGTAAATTGTACCTAGATACACAAATGCTCCTTGAAACAAACATGAAAATGCAATTTATCACCAAATAATGGCACCCACTGCGTAAACAATTAAACACCGCTGATCAGGTCTGTATAGTAATGAGTATTTACCTGAAAACCGCGAATTGAATTTTATTTGGTGTTTTTTTTTTTAAATTCGGTTTGGTACAGAATGCTTTATGAGCATGACGTTATTTCCACAAATCTCGATTGAACACCAAAATTCGCTTCCAAAGTGTTCTTTTAAAGTGGCAAAATTTATAGGTACTTATCAAATCATTTCATTGATATTCATTCGTTGCTTTGTTTGAACATTGATTTACAGAAATGCTCTGTCGACTTGAATCAGTAAATATTCTCTGACCAAAAAGAGGGACCGAAAAACCAAAATTTTGATTTTTTGAGTTCTAATACCGTGCAAAAGACGGGAGATGGGTAAACTAGAAAAATGAAGTAAATTCAAAATTGGTTAATTTTTATTTGGCAAAAATTCAATATTTTCAAAACAATTTTTAATTTAAAAAAGATTCAAAATCGATTATTAAAATATTTATTTTAGAGCATATTTTTTATTAAATTGACCAAAAAACATAATTTTTTTTAATCCCCAATGTTTTATAGCTTTTTTTAATTTCTCCTATGACACTTTATCTGTGAAGAAAAATTGAAAAATGTTATAAAAACCGATTTTCTCAGAAAAAGTTGTGCTTTTTGTTCTAATAGTTACAAAATAAGCTCGCAAATTGATTTTATTCAATTTTTAATTTTTAAATTTTCATTTAAATTTTTAAAGAATTTTAAGCTTATGCGCGATCGGAAGGTATTAATCAATTTTGAATTTTTAAATTAATTTTTCTGGTCTCCCCAGCCTCTGTCTTTTGCGCGGTATTGGAACTAAAAAATTCAAAAATTTTGGCTTTTCGGCTCGGTGATCAAATTAGTGAGAAGGTACTTATTAGATCAGTTATTTTAATTTATTGAATCGATGATTTTTGTTATAGTTACTGATTAATTAATTCACATTTTTCCAATTTCGAAATTTTTGAGCCAATTTTCGCAAATTTTGAAGAGAGGAAAGAAAAAATTTTTTGTAGAAAAAGGGAGTCAGAGAACGTGGGTTACTCTCAATTCATCACTTGGCTTATTTTTACTGCACTTTTATAAATTATTCCATTTTTTGAGATTGAGTAAAAAGATACGTATATACTCGAGGAATAAAATTTATTTACATTTCAGTATAAATATTATTCATTTTGCAATCGCGAATTGACACTGAAAGTCAATTTTTTGAGAAAAGGAAGGGTTTTACGAAAAAAATAATGAAAAATAAATTGTAGAGAGTAAAATTTCCTTTCCTTTGAGTCCAACTAGTTTTTTTCTTAGGAGGCTTAGTTTTCGTTTCGAAATATTTTAGTTCAAAGTTGAAAGTTCAACTTTTTTGTTTGAAATAAGAGTTGTAGAGAATTAAAGACTGAATATTTTACATTCTATAATTTTTATTCATCTAGGAATGAAGAACAGTTATGGCTTAAAAAGAAAAAATTATACTCGAGTTCTTTATACCATAATTTCTTTCCATTGTGAGATGAAAAAAAATTACAGAACATAAAATATTCCGTCTTTAATTCTCTACAACTCTTGTTCCAAGCTGTTTTCGATTTCTCCACTTTTTGATTACAGGTTCAAAGGGGGAATGTTTGGTCTCACAAATTTGGTGTCTAATTTTTAGTAAACGTTTTGGACAGGGAATAAGAGTCGACGGCGGAGTCGGAGTCAAGCTAACTCCAAATTGACTCCGAGGTCCGAAATCCGAATCCGCAATTGCTCCGGTGTAGCTGGAGCCTGGAGTCAATGTCTAAGATTGACTCCGGAGTCAAAAATTATGACGTCAGTGCTGCGGACTTGTTTTTTTTGGCCCTGTTTATTATTTTCATATTTTTCGAATTATTTTTGAATTTATTCGAAAAAGTAATACTTATTGAAAACAAGAAATGTCAAACATAAGTTGGGTGGTTTATAATCGTGGCGTCGGAGTCAAACTGACTCTAGATACTCCAGATCCGCAATTGCTCCGGAGTCGAGGTAGAGTCTGAGTTGAGGTGTTAGTTTGACTCCAGAGTCAAGCCGGAGTGAGGAGTCAAAGTGTGAGTTTGACTTTGGAGTCAAGAGTCAAGGTCTGAAATTAACTCCGGAGTCAAGCCGGAGTGAGGAGTTAACTTTTTGGCTGACTCTCATTCGCTGGTGTTGGATCTTGGATCAAAATGAGCTCTGAAAATTTATCCAAAGGTTGAAAAAAACATTTGCTTAGACATCCGATTTGAGTATTTAATATTTATTGCATTATTAGTACGGTCATTTTAGGTTTTGACCCAAAAAAATTCCTGGAAACGAAAAAGTTCGTATATAAGCTTTGTAGAGGGTGTTTTTCAATATACCCGACTTTCCCTGAAATCTGTGAATATTTTGACCCCCTTTTGGAAGGTGAGGGGGTTCAAATTTTCGTTTTTCGGCTATAACTTTCAAAATTACGTATTTGTGAAAAAATAGTTGGAACAAAAATTGTAGAGAATAAAAAAACAAACAATTTTGTTATTTACACTTTTTTCCTAGGACGTCATGGGAGGGAGCTAGGGGCTTCAGAAAAAATAAATTTTGAAAATTTCCCATTATCAGAAAAAATCACCAAAAATCGGGTTAATCGACTTTTAGGAGCGGCTCTTTTGCATAGTACATCCTATTACTTTGTAGAATAAGAAAAATCAACAACCGACCCCTCATCTCAAAGTAGGGGGGTGGACCCCCTGTAGAAAAGTTGCATTTTCCCCCTGGAATATCTCAGCTACAGTGAAAAATTTTAAAAATTGGTTCAAACAAACGTTGTAGAGCGTTGAAAGACGAACATTTTCCTTTTTTTACATTTTTTCTACGTGGTCTTGGGGCCGAGCTAATGCAAAAACAGGGAGTCTACCGGTCGCGAAAGTCGCGAAATTGACCCAAAACTCATCAAAAGTCGCGAATTTTTCCGAAATTACTTCCATTTTTTTCGCCTTTTACAAAACAGAAAAAGTAAAGAAATTTCACCTTTTTGAACATTTTTTCTAAAAATTTTCGCCCTTGCTTCGCTCGGGCTCATAAATTTTAAAAACCCATTCTTAAATTATATACTTCTTCGTCCTCTTCCCTTCTACATATTTCAGACAATTGAATATTTTGAAGCTTAAAAATATGTTCTTGTGGGAGACTATGTAGCGATGACGATTGGGAATTTCAAAGGTAATATTGTGTCCATTGTCAGGAAAATCTAAAATAATTGGAGAATTTTGGAATTTTCTAAGGGATGTTTTAAAGAAGAAAACCATTTGGAAATTGTCTTTTTTTGCTGTTTTTTAAATAAATTCTTCAAAAAAATTTCGCCTTCGCTTCGCTCGGGCCAAATCTGCTAATATTTCAAACTTTCCATGAATTTATTTCTCAATAATCATTTAACAATTTTATCCGTTCTAACATGATTTTTCGTAAAATTTTCACCCTCGCTTCGCTCGGGCAGTAACTACTTCTCTTCTTTACCATAAAATAACTCACTTTTGGAAAATTCTTGAGAAAAATTGTCTTTTTTCAAAATTAAAGACATATTTTCTTCCGTGTATAAACTTTTTTCTATAATAAATTTGATCTCGTTGATTTTTTGCTGGGGGGGGGGGGGGGGTGTCAAATTGAGAGGTAGATACTAGATACCTTAAAAAAAGGTCGCGAAAAAGTCGCGAAATTTGATTTTTTTAAATTGGTAGACACCCTGAAAAAGAAAAAAGATCGACGCGGGTTCGAAAATTATTCATCAACTCGTTAAATTACACGTGTGTAGGCCTGGTATAAAATCAAGCGAACCAATAGCCCAACAAGTGGATTTATGGGGGTTTCGTGGTCGCTGAAGTCGATTTTTATAATCATCTAACCCCTGGACCCAAATTGGACCCCAAAAGAGGGGGTTTAAAATTTTGTGAGAAATTTTCGAACGCTACGTCGATCTTTTTTCTTTTTGCATTAGCTCGGCCCCAAGACCACGTAGAAAAAATGTAAAAACAGGAAAATGTTCGTATTTTAACGCTTTACAACGTTTGTTTGAACCAATTTTTCAAAATTTTCACTGTAGCTGAGATATTCCAGGGGGAAAATGCAACTTTTTCTACAGGGGAACCACCCCCAACTTTGAGATGAGGGGTCGGTTGTTGATTTTTCTTATTCTACATAGTAATAGGATGTACTATGCAAAAGAGCCGCTCTTAAAAGTCGATTAATCAGATTTTTGGTGATTTTTTCTGATAACGGGAAATTTTCAAAATTTATTTTTTTCTGAAGCTCCTAGCTCCCTCCCATGACGTCCTAGGAAAAAATTGTAAATAACAAAATTGTTTGTTTTTTTATTCTCTACAATTTTTGTTCCAGCTATTTTTTCGTAAATACGTAATTTTGAAAGTTATAGCCGAAAAACGAAAATTTGAACCCCCTCACCTCCCAAAAGGGGGTCAAAATATTCACCGATTCTAGGGAAAGTCGGGTATATTGAAATACACCCTCTACAAAGCTTGTATACGAACTTTCCCGTTTCCGGGAATTTTTTTGGCTTTTGGCTTTTTTTAAGCTAAATCGTCCGTAGGTACCATATTTACAAAGTAATAATGGTAATAATAATAATAATTTACAAATAGGCACGTACTACTTACTGGTTAGCTGGCTTACGCACACAGTCAAGTTTGTTTCGATTTTACCGAAAATTTCGAGGAAGAAATTTTTAATAATGAAAAATAAGGTGATCAATCTATTTCGGTGGTAATTTTCTTCCATAAAATTTTCAACTCCTTTTATAATTTTTTTATACATTTCAAGTTATTCAAAGTGGAGCGACTTCGATAAATATTACTTTTGAGCACATTTACGTGTAAATCAATAATAATAATAATAGATAATATCAACGACTCAGCTTCTATTTCAGCTTTCAAGTAGAAGGGCAGCCAGCGCAAGGTTTGCCCATTGATTTCAGCTTATTGCAAACTGTTTCTTTAAACTTCGTCGTTAAATTTCGCTCCCGCATCTAAAATAAAATTTAATTTACGCTCATTTCAAAATCCAAATCAGCTTTATACGAATAGAAATATCTTACGCCATTCAACATCACTTGCAAACTACTGGCTTCGCCAGGATACAGTGTAAGGTCAGTTGTTTTGCAAGCGTTTAAAGTAGGCCAATCTATACCCGCTTTGGTGGCACACTGAAAAATAAAAAGCATCTTCCTTAATTATACATAGGTAATAAATGAAAAATCTTCGAATGGAATAACCTTTCACTTACGTCTTGCGCTTTAGATATTTGGTCACCGCCGGTTATCATGCAAACGAAAAACTTGGCGTGCTTATATCCAGATAGTTTGTTGTGGCAATAAGCACACTGGTACAGATTATCGAGATCTGTTTTACGTTGCTGTTTGTAAAAAGTTGTATTAAATTTACAGCAGTCCTACGTGGCACAGTGGTCCAGGAGACCCCTCAAAACGCGCGAAATTCAGTATCACAAAAAAAGAGCAATAAAAGTGGGTAAAAAATAGTGTACGTATAGTTTTTTTGGTCGTAGATTACGAATCTGACAAAAAAAAATTGATTCGGGGCAATGGGGAGGGGGTAGGGAGGTGCTGAAATCGAAATTCACCTAAAATATTGTGTAATATATCGAAATCTAGGTTTTCGAGGTCGTAGATTAAGAATATGACGATAAAAAAAATTTTTAGAGGTCATGGGAGGGGGTGGAGAGTGCTCAAATCAAAATTCACCATAATATCGAGTAGTATGTCGAAATCTAGGGTTTCGAGGTCGTAGGTTACGAATCCGACAAACATTTTTTGTGGAAGTAAGGGGGAAGGGGTGGGGGTGCTAAAATTGGAGTTGAACTAAAATATCGTGTAGTAGATCGAAACCTAAGGTATTTTTGCGATTTTAGTAATATAAATTAGACCAAAAGTATAAGTGCCACGCCTCAGCACGAAAAATGTTGTAGGTAAAGTGGTAGTTTCAAGTACCCTGAACACGATTTTACAAATAGTTTTTTGCGTCTGTCTGCGTCCGTGCGCATTATAAGCAAAAATGTGTCTTTTTCAATGATTTTCCGTTTTTAGTGTTATTTTTAATCTATCAATGTCATTATTTACATGCCGGGAATGTAAAGGGTTTGTAAATAATGACAATGCTGGAAAAAAATTACTAAAAATGGGAAAAAATCGTTGAAAAAGGCATATTTTTGCTTATGATGCATACTGACGCAGACGGACGCAAAAACTATTTGGAAAATCGTGTTCAGGGCACTTGAAACTACCACTTTACCTATAACATTTTTCGTGCTGAGGCGTGGCACTTATACTTTTGGTCTAATTTATATTACTAAAATCGCAAAAATACCTTAGGTTTCGATCTACTATACGATATTTTAGTTTAACTCCAATTTCAGCACCCCCACCCCTTCCCCCGTACTTTCACAAAAAATGTTTGTCGGATTCGTAACCTACGACTTCGAAACCCTAGATTTCGACATGCTACTCGATATTATGGTGAATTTTGATTTGAGCACTCCCCACCCCCTCCCATGACCTCTAAATTTTTTTTTATCATCATATTCTTAATCTACGACCTCGAAAACCTAGATTTCGATATATTACACAATATTTTAGGTGAATTTCGATTTCAGCACCTCCCCTACCCCCTCCCAATTGCCCCTAATCAATTTTTTTTGTCAGATTTGTAATCTACGAGCAAAAAAACTATACGTACACTATTTTTTATCCAATTTTGTTTTCATTATGCCGGTATGTGTATAATGACAATAATTGAAAAAAACTCACTAAAAACGCAAAAAATCATCGAAAAAATGCACATTTTTGCTTATGAATAACAGGGACGCAAGCGGACGCAAAAACTAATGAGAAAATCGTGTTCGGGGCACTTAAAACTACCACTTAACGTATAACATTTCGCGTGCTGAGGCGTGGCACTCATAGTTTTATTCTAATTTATATTGCAAAAATCCCAAAAATACATGCATCTTAAACTTAGTGTAATTAAATTATGGCTCATGATAGCCCAAAACTGAATACGCCATTGAAAAGTACTCACTTTGATGCATATTTTTCACTAATTAAAATCCAAAATCCATCGATTTTACTGCGAACTAGATACCTTTGAAGGTACCTTATATGTGCAAGCAAAATAATGGACTGTGAGTCTCCAACTTCCGCACGTGCTCAGAAGTACAGGAGTGGGGGTAACGTAATTCGGTTACTCGTTTTTAGACACTGGATATATGCATAACACATTGACACTATTCACATTTCCTTTAATTGAGATTTATTTTTCGTCATTTCGCGCGTTTTGAGGGGTCTCCTGGACCACTGTGCGTGGTATGTATTTTAGATGATAATTAATTGGAACATGATTAGGGCTGTCAAACTATCGGTAACTTATCGATATGTGACCGATATGTATCGATAAGTCACTCAAAATTATCAATATTTTCGATATTTCAACCAAAAAAGTGATTTTTTGCAATTTTGTGTGAATTTTGTGCATCTGTTCCATCCAAAAGTACATTTTACACGACTGGCGACATCGTAACTACTGAATGTAGTTGTTTGGCAATTGATAAAGTGGATAAAATGACTTTTATCCAGAAGAATATGAATAATTTAGAATAAAATTTCATTTATAATTTTAATTTTGTAATTTATTATGATATTTGTTTCTCGTTTTTGTGTGGGGTTGTGTTACTTTGATAACGCTTTATATGCAAAAATTAAACTCTTTTCCAAATTTCAAATACGACAAATAAGTACGTCTTTTCAAGAAGAAAAAATACCTCTAAAAGTATCAAAACTTATCGATAAGTATCGATAAATCACGTCAAAATATCGATAAGTATCGATACTTGATTTTTCCGATATTTGACAGCCCTAAACATGATAATGAAATATAGGTACCGGCAAATAAATTGGATAAGTATCCCAATCTACACATTTCGATAGGTCTTCGAATGCTGGTGCGAGCTGATCTGTAAAAAATGTTTTCGTATTTTCGTTCACTGCCAAAAACATAACTGATATCAATACATCTTTCCCCTGTAACGAAATCCAGTCGAGATATTTTTTGAATGAAAACCAAAATTAGGTATTATAATATTGATTTGTTAGGTTAGATGGTATTTCGGTAATATTTTTGATTTTTTGAAACTGGGAAGGTCGTAGAAAGCCCTTGTGAAGGAAAGAACAATTTTTACCAAAGTATTGTCCTAATCCGTATATAAGCTCTGGAAAAATCGGTGAGTATTTTGTCCTCATTTTGGTGGGCAAGAGGATTCAAATTTTGGTTTTTCGACTATACCTAACTTTTGAAATTACGCACTTGAGAAAAAAAACTTGAAACAAAAATGGTAGAGCATTAAAAAATGAAAATTTTTATTATTTACAATTTTTCTCTACGACGTCATGGAGTGAGGGGAGGGAGTTAGAGCCTTCAGAAAAATCAATTTTGAAATTTTCTCATTAACACAAATAATTATCTACCAGAAATCCGGTTGATTGACTTTTAGGAGCGGTTCTTTTGCATAGTGAGAGAAGGTGGGGCAGGATGCAAATTGGTTTATTGTCGTCAGTGATGCGATTGAAAAAATTTTTTCTGAGCAAATGAAGGATGGGTATCCATTTGATACACAACAGAAAAAAATTACAGACCTGACGGGTTGCTTATCTATGAGTTATTATCAATAGTGTGATTTTCGTGAAATTCCTGAAATTTGATTTTTGTGAAATATCGTGTTTTCAAGTTTTGAAAAAAAAAATTCTGGTAATTTTTTTGCAATCTACATTCAATTACCTATCGAATGATGTATTTGGTTGGCACTTACCCCATATTTTCTTCTCAGTACATTGCGTTAAAGAAAAATAGTGCCAGTGGGTCAAGATGCAAATTGTTAATGGGTCAGGATGCAAACATCGTTTTTAAATACCTACAAATTTTTCGAAAATGTTACGTAAATGGTACTAAAGATGGTCCAATTGATATTTTTGTGATATTTTTTCCAGATTTTTTTTGATCCGAAGAGGGGCATCTTAAGATCTCGTAAAAAGTATCTAGTGATTTTGAAAAAAAAAATCGTTAGCCCCTATAATTATGCATTTTATATCATTTTTATACAAAATTTCGGGATGTAAGTACATCACGCGAAAAAATTACCCCCCCCCTTCTCCCTGGTTTACGAATATCATATTTATAAGGTCTGGAAAAATTCGAAAAATTGGTCTGGAAAACCTGGAAAAGTCAGGGGAAATCATTTCTGAAATATAGTGGACACCCTGAAATACGACAGGACCGAGCGCAGCAAGGCCAAAGCTTTTGAAAAATTTGATTTCCGAACATCGAAAATGAGTTTTAATGAGAAAAAATTTGATAAAATTAGTTGGAATAATTCTGAGGAAAAATACGAAAAAAATAATTTTTGTGGGATTTGGATTGTTTTGAAATTATGGAAGAAAAAATTCAATAAAGCCGAGCTAACGAGGCCGAAATTTTTGAAAAAATTTGATTTGAAGAGTAAGTAATTTTAGAGTTGAATTATGATTTCTGAAAGAGGGTAGTAAACTTGAAATTTTGAAAGGCTCAGTTTTTCTATGCTGCAAAATTTCCAAACAATTTTTTAATTTACCAAAATTTCTAAGATTTTGTCGAATTACTTGAAATCTCCGAAATTGCCGACTGAAAATTGACTGAGGAGCATTATACCCCCCCCCCCCATACCACCTATCGCGCCGTCCCTGCTTACACATACGTTTATAAAAGTTTGATTTTGAATCCTCGCCCCCAATTCGGAGCTTAAGCAGATAGGGAAAATAATTATGACCCTCCCTAAAATTTTGAAAAGTACCTGTTCCATTTTAAATACATATTTACCTGTCCAGCTGCGCCGTTGATATTGTATTGAATCGTATCGAAAAAAAACATCCAAGTGAAAAATAAATTAATGGATTTGGCAAAGATGATGAGTTGCTGACGAAGATTCTGCTCAGTAAAAAATTACGAAATACAATACCGTATGGTACTGGGATATTCCTATTGAACTAAAACCACCAAGAGCACCTGTACTTATTTGCCGGTGTATACGATCGTGTAAATGTATAAATTGTACCTAGATACACAAATGCTCCTTCAAACCGACATGCAAATGCAATTTATCACCAAATAATGGTACCCATTGTGTAAACATCAATGATCAGGTCTATATGATAATGACAATGAGTATTTACCTGAAAACTGCGAATTGAATTTTGTTTGGTGTTTTTTTTAAAATTTGGTTTGGTACAGAATGCTTCATGAGCATGACGTTGTTTCCATATGTAAATCTAGAAATAATACTAAAATTGCTTCCAAAGTGTTCTGCATCTTCTGAAATAATTTATTTCTGTTTTTTTTTTTCAATCATGATTGATTCACCAAAATGCTATCTTATCATAAATCAGTGAATATTCACTGATCAATCGTTATTTTGAGGTAATTTCACTTACGAGGTATTCAAAATCGGCGAACTGATGAATCGATGAAATTTTATGATAAAATCAGTGAAAAATTACTGGTTCGATCAGTTATTGTCATTTGTGAATCGGTAATTTTTGTCATGATTGCTGATTAATCAACCCCCATTTTTCCAATTTTGAAATTTTTGAGCCAATTTTCGCATATTTTGAAGGGAAGAGGGAAGAATTGTTTGTTGGAAAAGGGAGTGAAGGAACGCAGGCCATACTCTCGAATTATCCCTTGAATTATTTTTTCTTAACTTCTGTTTACTCCTCCATTTTTTTGAGATTGAATAAAAAATTATTTGCGGAATGAAATTTATTTACATTTTGTTGAAACTTATTTAGATTTTTTTCAACAGTCTATGTCCCAAATACAAATCGAACATTGATTCCCTGAAAAACTCACTTTGGCAGACGTAATGGGGCTCCGGCGTTGAAAATCTTTGGAACCACTGTTTGAATTTTTTCAAATGTGCTGTAGATCTGTGTATGTTTTTTTCAAAAATTGGAAATTTGTGGCAGCAAAACATCTGGTACATTCGTATTGCCAACATTTGCGATACTCTGTGAACACAAATGTTCTTCCATGTACATAAATTTTCGACCTGAATTAGTGGAAAATCTCTTCAAACTTTTGAACGTGCTCGAAAAATTTGTCAATGAGTACCTATAGACCTAGTTATTCATTGTATAAGTAAAATAGCTCACTTTTGCTAATGTTTTGTTTTTATTTTTGTTTGCAGATTTCACCACAGCCTCGCCAGAGTATTTTAATGGGTAAGTTTTCGTTTTTCTTTATTTTGCATGTTATCTGAGAATTATTATAGTTGAATGCCTAGACCGAGAAACAATATGTACTTGTACCTGGATAAAATAACGAAAAGAGGGTAAATACTTGATAAGAGTTATGTCTCACCGGACTAAGATCCCAGTTAGGCTGGAGTGCTACGTAAATACATTACATAATATGAACCAAAACCAAAATCCATTTCTAACCCAATCTGAGTGGAAATATCAAAAGCGAGATGGTAACTAATAGCTTTCAGATTTACTTACTTTATTTAAATAAATTACAATATTTATTTCTGATGAATTAATTTTTCTAAGTTAGGGAGACACAAGTATAAAATTTTCAATTCAGACGACATTTCTACTTCATTTCTGCCTTAGAATCCAATTCTTTTTGGAAAAAAGTCATCACGTCTCCAAATTTGGGGGACTGCTGTCCTAAAACACGCGATTTTCAAGCTAAAAAATTCTACCTCTGCGAGCTTTCAACCGATTTTTTTTCAAAATTGGCTCTTAGGTAGAGGTACTAATGGGAAATACTCTGAAATTTTTTCAGATTTTTTCGACTTCTTTAATGACCTTGAAAATTTCAAATCGCCCTGGGAAACGCAATTTTGAGATGGGGAGAAAAATAATTTTTTCTCGAAGTTTTTTTAATGTATTTCACCCCCCTCAGAATTTTTCAGTTTTTTTCGAGTAATAAAACCGTATTTAGCGTATGAGAGAGGAGGGGAGAAAAATGTTTCCCCGGGAGTGGATTTTTTTGATGGTTTTGTAATCAAAAGTACTTAGGATTATTCCAATTTTTTTTCAACTCAAAACGAAATTTTCCCACAGATGGGTCGTCATTTTCAAAAAATTATGATTTTACCTCAACTACTTTGATTTGAGATGCCATTTTGGCAGACCAGGAATCGCCCCTTCTCCTGTTCGAAAACTTCATTTCCAATTATCAACCATGTTCCATTTTAATTTCATATTCAAATTTTCAAAAATCTCTTCAACATTGTTGCAATCTTCGAAATTAAAACAGTAGGAAGGACTCTCCGGGACGAACCGAAATTGAAGTATGGGTGGGTATGATTAAAAATTTCCGACTGAAATAGATTTTTTTCTGATTTTTTCTGTTCGCAGAAGTTTTTTGTGCTGAAAAAATTTTGAAGGATATTTTTATGTTTTTTTTTTGTAGTTTTGGAAACTCTCTCTTCTCCCCTCCCTGAAAAAACCAAACTTATTAAATTTTGAATAAAAAAATAGTCGCTGGGCTGGTTTCAGGTTTTTTCTGAAAAACGAATGCTTGAAAAACCAATTTTATTTTTTATTTCAGATATTTTTTTCAAAAAATAAAGAGGTATGCAAGTTTTTCCTTGCCATTAAAGTTCTCTCGTATGTTTTTTTAAAAATAACTTTTCATTATATTTTGTTAAATTTTAATTTTATAAAATTTTAAATAAAATTTTCAAATGTTTTTATTTTTTCTTCAAATTTTAAAATTGTTAAGCAAATTACTTACTCACCTTCTTTAATTAATGGAAAATTTTTTATACTTAATAAGATGCCATTTTATTAATTCGGGAATGTTTGCCAAGATTTTCAGTCGCCAAACTTTGGATCATCAGTAGAATTTTATACGACTACAGTAAGATCGATTGTAGTCTTACCACAGTATAAAGTGAGAAGTGTTTAATCCAATTTTTTATAAATGTAATTTTGGTACAGATTGAGAAATATTACCCAGGGACTTTCAAATTGGGTCTTTTCAGGTTTAAAAACTCGAAAAATCATACTTTTTCTAAAAAAAAATAAAAACAAGGAGTAGACTTTGAAACCCCATGATTCAAATTTACTTCCATAGGTACGAGAGGAACGAAAAATCCGTAAGAGAGGATAGGTCCTACATATAACGAATGCGAAAAAAAAAAACGAAATCGAACAAACTGCCTGATTTTGCAGAAAAAAGCACCATAAGAATTGCTTAGTTTGAATAATGAGTACCAGACTACGAGGGATTTTTCCAAAGATTTCACAAATGAATGAAAAATCAATTTTATAGTAAAAACGAACGAGTAATTATCAATTTGGTAGAATAAAACTACAATTATGTGTTTTGTACTGATATTTTACAATTTAAATGAAACAAAATCGCTTTACAAATAAAAAATATGGACATAGAAAAAAAATACATAAAAAATCGTCACAGGTATACATAAAAACATCAATTTTTTACATTTACTATTTATCTACAATAAGTAAGTAAAAATTTGCCTAAAATAATTTACAATTCTTCAGACAAGGCTAGTCGAGCTAATACGCTGGCCGCTCCGGGAGTAACATTTTCCACGATCAATTTCTTTCTCTTGGTAATACTAGGCGAAGTTGAGGTAAATTTTCTTTTCGCAGGCTACAAAAAAAAATTGTTAAAATTTAGAGGAGGATTTAATTTGGGTCATTTCTCGAAGGAAATGAGAATGGAAAATTATCGACTTACTTTATCGAGTGACACAGAGACTTTTTCCTTTTCAGGACTTCTGGCTCCGAAAACGAAATTTTTACCGTTTTTGGCACCCTTAATGTTACCTTTGGTGTCACTGACGGCGAGAGACATTTTAGATAGGAGCAGTTTTCCTCTGGATAAGAACGAGCCGCAATTGAACTGAAATAATAATTTATTAATTTTCACGTCGAATATTAAATACCTAACTACAAATTGAACTATTGAACATAGTCGAACATACTTTAGGATTAATTTTTGGTAAATCTTGGCCGGGTTTATCTTTCGAAGATGTTAAATTTGTAGAAGCACGTTGCACGATTTTTGTTGTTATATTCTCGTTGATAATTTTCGTACTCGTTGTCAACTGTATAAAACTACTTTCGACAGTTTCGGTCATCGTCTCGCTCAGTATTGATTTTTTTTGCTGTAAAAAATAAAAATAAAAACACAAAGAAACAAGAAAAAAAGTCGAAATCGACTTTCAAAGTATTAGGACTTGAAATAAAAAAGAAAAGATTATGTACCTCCTGCTGCGATAAAAACGTTTCACGTTCGTGACGAATTTTCCTCCAATGCTCTTCACTTTCGTCGTTTTCGTCGTCGTTTAGATTAATCTCGTCGTCCGAATCGTAGCTGTGATTTTTGAAGAAATCGTCCCCATCTGAGAAAAAAATTGATTATTACATACGAGAATTTTTTAGATTGGGTGAAAAAAACTAGCCCTTGATCAATTTTTTTGCAAATTGGATTTCGACGATACAAATTCACATTTATTTCAATTTTTTCTCAGTAGAACATTTTTCAATTTCCTTAATCATTTTTTTCAAAATTGTAACATTTGAATTTTCTTAAAATTTTTCCAACTTTGATTTTTTTTATTTCATATTTTTATTACTTTTTTAAAAAAATCAATTATTCATCAAGTTGGGAAGAAATTTTGAAAAATATGAAGTTTAAATTTTTGTTGAAAAATTCAAAGATGGAAGAGATTTTGAAAATTTTTTAAATCATTCAAAACTATTTTCGAATCAGAAAAAAATTGAAAAATATAAAGATAAAAAAAATTCAAAATTTGAAAATTGCATGCAATCTTGAAAAAAATTTAGAATAAAAGAAATTGAGAAAATTTGGACGTAGATCGTCGAAATTCATTTGAGGCAAAATTAATCACTAGCTAGTGTGAAAAACAAGGATAGGAGGGGTAGGGAGGGTGAGTACACACCAGTTAAACTTTTCCACTGAAATTTACGTTGCCTTTTGGCATCCGAGTGTAATTCTCCATCTTCCAGAAGCATTTCTTTGAGCAAACGTACATCGTGTTGGTCGTCGTCTAAAAGCTGTCGCCTGTGAAAAACAAAAAAGTCGTATTTCAACACCTTGAATATGTTTAAAATCAGCTAGATTGAAAAGGGAAAGAGAGGTCTTACATATGTATCTTCCCTAATTCTTCTTTCAACGCATCGGCGTCGATTTCGTCATCGTCCCCAGCTTCTTTTTCCAAAGTGTCCAGATCCCTCTCGTTTTCATCTTCACTTCCCCATTCGGATCCCGATAATTCGGCTTCATTTTCGAGGAAACCTCGAGCTGCAGCTTTATCATACGTGACTAGTTCCTCTTCAGAGTTGTAGCCGAATTCTTCGGCTTCGATGTCGTCTCCTTCTACGTCTTCTTGGTCGGCTTCATCATCTTCGACGTTTTCATCGTCTTGGTCGTCATTGGCAACGATTTCTTGGTCTGAGGTATCGTCTTCGTTGGCATCGTTAGTCGGTTCGGTGGTTTCATCATCTGTTAAAATATCAACAAGTGGGTTAAAAATTTTGGTATTAAATGTAGGTGAATTTTGGGTCTATTTTGTATTTTTATTTCACGAAATGAGAAATGATGCGACCGAAAATTGACTCAAAATTTAATTTAAAAAAAAATTCATCCTTGAAAAATTGTCACGGGACAAGCCCCTTCTTCCCTCCTTGTTGATCAATAGGACAATCGATTCTTACGAAAAACATGATCAACTCACCCGAATCTTCTACTATCCTCATAGTTGGCTTTTTTCGGACGATTATCTCCTCCTCCTCTTCTTCATTATCTGAGGTGTCTTCTGGTTTACTCAGGGTCTCTCTGTATCGAAAAAGAAAAAATTTAAAAACCAATAAATATGAATTTTGAAGTTTCAACGGTGCTTTTCAGTTTCAAAATTCTGTTGAAAATTGACGACAAGAAAAATTTGCGACTTGGTTAGAAACAACTGTGTTTAAACGCTATAAAATGATGAATGAAGTTAATTATGACCATAGAATACACTGTTTGGCGAATATCTACGTTGGAATAACGTTATTTTAACATTTTACACTTTTCAGCCAAACACGAAGGTGGCAGCAAGTCGCAGCTATGAAACTTTTTCCAACGTCGGTTTTCCTGATCTTCGTAATTTTACGAGTAAGAATCATCGCAAAAAAATTTAGTAATTATTTCGAAAAATATTATTACGATTTAGATAAATTTGAATAAATGATATTCTAGGAAATTGAATGTCCTCTTCCAAAACTACCAAGCATTCCGGGTATGGACCTGAGCAATATGTCATCGGTATTTTCTTTATGGAATAAAAGCACCTCAGATACCGGAGATGCGGTAAGTAATCCAATACTACGTTTCTGGGGCTGGTCAAATTTGAAAAAATGATAAAACTATGGTTTGATAGAACACAAAGGGCACCGGTGACGAGAAAGAATCGGCGACGATGAAAGAACGATTTCAAAACATGTTACTTTCCAATTTGCCCCAAGTATCGGACGAACTACAATTGCAATTTTTGGTGGCCATTAGAGTCCTCCTGGGTAACAGTTTCCCTATGGCTGGGTGGATCATAACTCCCTTGATTGACGAAGTGATCGCCAAGTACGAGGCGAAGGTACCGAATAGCGCTGTTTTGATGATGAATCCGGATACCACGGACGCGTTGATATTCAAATTGATGTCGCAGAAAGTCGACGATAAAAATTTGAACGAATTTTTGGAAATTGGAGCCGATAGTTATGTGGTGAAAGAGGTGACGTCGCGGTTTATGAAATCTTTGCAGCTGGTGGCCGATAATTACGTCGATAATTATTTGAGAGATATTAAGGAAAAGGTTGAGAAGAAGCTGGCTCAGTGAAGTGGATTTTTATGAGGAGAGAACTGGAGATTTGATTTAATGATTTTAATAAATAGGTAATTAATTATTTTTTGGAGATTTTTAAGAAAAAATAAATTTTTGAATATTTTTAGAGCAATTATTTAATTACTGGGACTAATTTAGAGCTAAGCCCATTTTTCTTCAAAAAAATTGAATTTTTTTTAGAATTATGTCACGAAAACTTGGAAATTTCTTCAAGAAAATTTTTGAAAATGAATGCCTTATTTTTGTAAAATTTTCATTTTTAGTTTAAAAAATTGGGAAAAAATCCATTATATGAAATGTTCAAAGTTTTTGCCCCCCCCCCCCTTCCCCCAGATTCGTTTTAGTACCAGTTTTTAATTTTTAGCAGTCGTGTGCCATTTTTATGTGATCAATCAATTAATTATTGAATCAAACCACGAAGAAATAATTGTGGAAAATTATTCGGAAAAATTGAGTGAGTGATTAATAATTGATCGATATCAAATATTTTGCTCAAATTATTAATTCACGAAGCACTTTGCCTTGCGTACTTTTTTGACGATTCCGTTGACTTTTCGATGGTATTATCAGTGTCTGGAAAGCTCAGGCAAATATTCTACAAAAAAAAGAAATAAAAAGTTAAACAGTTAAAATCGTTAAAATTGAACATGTTCAAAAATTGGACTTGATTTAGCATCGAACCTGAGAATCTTCGATATTCTGCGAATCTGCGACGAAAAAGTCATCATCAGCATCATTAGTGACAGCATTGTTTAATTTGGATGGATCTTGAGTGACGAATTCGCCCGAACAAAGGTCTAAAATCTGACTGGTTGATATATTTTCAGATGAATTGGGCTGCGAGATGCTCTCCAATCCAAGTAATTTATTTTCTGCATATTAAAAATAGATTTAAAGAGATAGAATTAAAATCGAATTATAATCGATATTTTTCGGAGGTCAATTTACCTAAATCTGAACCGGTCGTATCGTATTTGAATAATTTTTTAATTTCGGTTGTATTCGAAGATTTGGCTGGTTTCGATGGCGAATCATCTTTGATGGTGAAATCTAATCCGTCACTGTCAACAGACTGGGCGTCGTCATCGTCGTCTTCTTCGACTTCCGGATTTTCATCCTCGTCTTGGTCTTCTTGCATCGCCAGATTCTCATCTTCGTCTTCGTCATCGTCTGATACTTCGGCTTCTTCATCGAGATAGCAATTCTTATCGCGAGTTTTTTCTTTGTACACTAAGTCGTCTTCGATTAGATCGTCGTCGTCGGGCTCCTCTTCTGGGTGGTAGGGTTCGAAATTGAGTTTTTTACAGGTTGCTGAGTCGTCTTCGTCTTCTAAATAATTGAAAAAAATAAAGAAAGGGACTAGATAAAGAAAAGAGGCAGAGAGAAACGAATTTACCATCGATATCGTTCCCTGCTTCGGGATCAGATCCGTAGTATCTACGTTTCTCATTTTGGTACTCGTTCCAGGTGGCTTCTTTTTTCGAAATGAGCATATCGAGCATTTTTTTCTTCAAATAGGCGTGCTTGGCTCCTGGGGCTTTGAATTTTGAATTGGAGAATTCATTTTCGTCATCGTTCGAGCCCAAAGTCAAGGTTTCTTTGGTGATACCGGTTACTTCGCCATCGGTGTCAGTTTGAGTGGATACGACGCTGTGAAAAAATAATATAAAAATTATCAAAACGCCGAATTAGAAGTCCGAGAGAAAGCGAGGAAGGGGGTACCTACTTGAGCTGGGTAGGAGCATTCTTTGGCTTATTTTTAGCCATAGAATGTTTAACGAATTTCTCCTTTAGTTTGTGAATACCGCTGGATTCCTGGCGAAAAGTTGGAATTTCGAACTGGATCGATTGAGGAGCCGAATTCAACTTGATATCTGATAATTTAATGTTACGAGTGGAGAGTAAAGCTTCTATACGATTTTTCATTTGATCTTTGGTAATAACTGGTTTAGAGATAGATTCGCTGACGTTTCTGGAGTTTGGTTCTGGCTCTTTTTGAGCCTGGTTTTCAGTATCTTTAAATGGGGAGTCTTCTAGACTTAGTACGAAGTCTTCACTATCGGGGATTTTTGATTCTGGTTCATTGGATGGTTTTACTAGCTCATCGGTATCGACTGGGCAAGAATCTTCTATGGTTAGTACGAAATTTTCGCTGTCTGGAATATTTTGTTCGTTTTCACCCTCGTTCGATTTTGCAACAGTTTCATTAGGTTTTGAAGTTTCTGTATCGATATCGACGTCCATCGGAGTGATTTGATCAGGCTTAGGAATATTTTGTGGATTAGATCCATTCGCGATGATATGTTCGAAGGTGTCTTCTGTAGGGATGGAGATTTCAGTTGGTTCGTTCGGTTGTGGATTTTCATCGTTTGGTTTCAATTCGCCACTGTCGACTGGTTCTATAACTTGAGCAGAATCTGAATTTTTATCCTGTTCTGAAACGATCGGAGATGGGTCTACGTTATTATCGTGACTATTGACTAGAGTAGAATCTGGTTCAATTTCGTGGTCCATTTCGACAGATGGTTCGTTGTTTTCCGCGATAGAATCGGTAGACGTAGGGTCGACTTCTTTGGTGGTATTGGCCACTTCATCGGTGGTATTCGTCTCAGGTATATTTACAGTTGGTTCGACATCTTTGGCAGTGACGTCCATTTCATTGGTGGTATTCGTTTCAGGTATATTATTGGACTGTGGTTCGTCATCAGAATGATCTGATTCAGATTTATAGAAATCTTTGACATCTCTTTGTTTTATGGTCAATTGTTCGCTGAAATTCAAGAATAAATTAGTCTGATTTCTAATACGAGTAATGTAGAAATTATTGAGACCCTTACCAAACTGTTTTCAGTACTTCGGAGGTTGCTTTCAAAGGAATGGACGGAGCTGCTCTGCGTCTTTGTAAGAATTCGTGCAAGCTACGTTGTTTAGGTTGATGGTAAGGTAGGCTGATTCGTCCTTCTCTGATCATTCTCTGGGTTTCACTTCGAATCGATAATAATGGATCTTTTTCTTTCTTAGAAGACTGTCGAGCAATAATAAATTGAAAAAAATAATCTAAGATGATTATTATTTTCTTAAAAATGAGTTACTTTTGATCCTTTGGCAGGTTTAGGTTCACTTTTACGTTTGGCAGCGGATTTTTGAACACGATTTGGTGAAGATCTTTCCTCGTCGTCACTTCCGGATGAATCAGCCAATTCTGACGGGCCATTGCTTTTCTAAACGATAAAAAAATATTAGAAAAATGAAGACAGTAAAGTGCAAGAAAAAATATCAAACATACCGATTTAGATTTTTTCCGAGGGGAAGATTTTTTCTTATGTAATTTCTTGGCTTTTTTGTTCAATTTTGAGGAAAATTCGCCATCAGAAGCTGATTCGTTGATTAACGGTCTTTCATCATTTTCGCTTTCTAAATCCGATTCAGTTATTAAACTAAATTTACCGCCAGATTTATTTGAATCGAAAGTTGGTTTTAGACTAGCGTTAGATTTTTCTTGATCACTATCCTGGGTTTTTGACGTTTTACTGCTAACTGATTGATTTTCGTCATCGGAGGAATCTAATTTTCTAGATTTGATCCGCTTGAGGGATTTTTTAGCTTGAGATCGATGTTTAATTTCGTCATCCGAAGTATCTGATTTCCTTGAACGAGAAGGACTTTCGTTGTCCGAACTGTCAGATTTTTTAGCTTGAGATCGGGGTTTAATTTCGTCATCGGAGGAATCTAATTTTTTAGATTGGCTTCGTTTAAAGGATTTTTTAGCTTGAGATCGAGGTTTAATTTCGTCATCCGAAGTATCGGATTTTCTTGAACGAGAAGGACTTTCGTTGTGCGAGCTGTCGGGTTTTTTAGATTGAGATTGAGATGGACGATCGTCGTCTGAATTGTCGGATTTTTTGGATCGAGACCGTTTTTCATCATCTGAGCTGTCAGATTTTCTAGTTCGATGACTACCGATATCTGAATTGTTTGATTTTTTGGGAGATTTACTCTTGCTGCGATCACTGGAGCTGCTCGATTTTCTAGAACGAGATCTACTCCTGCTTCGGCTGCTGGAGCTGCTTGATTTTCGCGATCCAGATCTACTCCTGCTTCGACTACTGGAGCTGCTTGATTTTCGTGATCGAGATCTACTCCTACTTCGGCTCCTGGAGCTGCTTGATTTTCGCGATCCAGATCTACTCCTACTTCGGCTACTGGAGCTACCTGATTTTCGCGATCCAGACTTGCTCCTGCTTCGGCTACTGGAGCTACTTGATTTTCGTGATCGAGATCTGCTCCTGCTCCGGCTGCTAGAGCTGCTCGATTTCTTCGATCTAGATCCACTCCTGCTTCGGTCACTGGAGCTACCAGATTTTCTAGATCGATGACCCTTGCTATTTGGTTTCTTAGCTGGAGATGTACTCCTACTTCGATTACTAGAGCTGCTCGACTTCCTCGACCCAGACCTACTCCTGCTGCGGTTGCTGGAGCTACTAGATTTTCTAGATTGAGACCGACCTTCGTCTTCAGAACTACTGGATCGTTTGGATTTCACGGCAGTATTGTCAGATTCTACTTTTTTCGTCGCATTTGTGCGTAGTTCGTTATTACTTCCAGATTTGGATGACAGAGATTTCGAACTCTCTTGTGAACTATCGCTATGGTCTACGAATCCGGAACTTTTCTCAGATCTTTTATCGTTGTCTGATGCGTTGTCGTCGCTGTTTAAAACCTTTGAGGATTCCGGTTTACGTGTAATCACTTCTTCTTCGGAATTAGTCACTATAATCAAAGGATAGATTCAGAATGATTGAAGAACGAAGTGTTATCATAGAATGGTTGAAAGGTACTTACTTTTCGATCGATAGTGAAGTTATCATCAAATTGAATGGAGCATAATTACACCTTAGAAACTGAGGTAACTTAAATGAAATGTTCAAATTCAAAACAGTTATTTAAAGTTTAAAATATTCTAATTATTAGTTTTTAATACGATTTTATACGTAGTGATAAATTTGGCGCGTTTTGAAACACGAAAACATATGATTCGATTTTTTTAGGCTTTTGAAAAGAAATATCATGATAGGAACACTCGTGAAAGTAAATAAGGAGAATTACCGTTCTTTTTTATAACGATTCATCATGTAAAATGAATGTAAAATGGAATTATAGTTTTTCCAATTTTGATCGATTCATTCGATCATCTCATAGAATTACTGAACTTGTTGTCATTCTAAAACAACTCTTATCGCTTCAGCTGAAAAATTTTGTTTTCTTTTGGTGATTTTCTGCGTTTCTGTTTGTTAAATTTTCACGTTATCTGCAAGCTCGAATCGACGGATTTATTTTCCACATTTCGTAAGTAATTTCCATATTCACGGTTCTCTATTACCTTTACCAGTCGCTTTATTCGACGATTTATTTCGATTTGTAGCTCATTCATTACTAAACCAGTCATAATGTCGGGACGAGAAGGTGGTAAAAAGAAACCCTTGAAGGCTCCCAAGAAGGGACCCAAAGAAATGGACGACGACGATGTTAAATTCAAGGAGAAACAAAAAGAAGAACAGAAAAAACTGGCCGAAATCAAAGCCAAAGCGACTCAAAAAGGCCCTCTAGTTGGAGGCGGCATAAAAAAGTCTGGTAAAAAGTGAAGTTTGGCTGAAAATTTTGTTATTTTTTAATGATCGTTGATGTATTATAAGTGTCATTCTTTTCTAAGGCGATTATATTAATTTTTCTGTACAACTTTTGCCGTAATTATTCAAACTCTATTGTGTAAATGATGCAAAATGATGTGTTTGGGTGTAATTTTCTATAACGAAATGGCTTTATCTTTCAACTGTCGTTATTTTGTAATTATTTTGTAAGAGGTAAACAAACTACATACTTTCAACATCAATTTCTATTGATTTTATTGGTATTTACATTCGTGGAGTAGAAAAAACACATAGGTACAGGTTTATATAGAAAAAGAGGCCACTTATTGTAGCAAATACGTTGCTTATTTCATATACTCGTCTTTCTTTTCGGTCAAGATTTTCGACGATGATTTAAAATCGAGGAATAAATGTGACATTTCTGTAACATCTTCTTTCGTGATAACAGTACGACCGTTAACTTTGGAATTCAGCGAACAAGGAGTTAATAGTTGGCACGCGTATCTGAAATATTTACGATTTTAGTTTCCGAGTGATGCAATATCGTAGATTCGTGGAATTGAATATTTCTCACCTTAGTGTACATCTATCGCCAATATCTGCTAGTAATTGTAGAGCATCTGGGTTGACGTTTATGCCTTCGGTTTGAGCTCTCAATTTAATTATACTTTCGATATCATTTTTATTATAAGGTAGGGTGCGAATAATTAATAATCTGTGGAGTAAATCCATTGGAATACCGTGAGCTGAATATATATCTTCAGTACCTCTGAAATATTATATTATTAGTCAATTTTTCATCTTGAGAAATCACGTAGTTAATTTAATTTCAATACCTAACAACGCATCTTCCTCGATTGGTAGCAAAAATGACTATGGGGGCTATGGCGCTTTCAAGAGCTCTGTGTAAATAGGTAAATGTTTCTATATCGAGCATATGTACTTCGTCTATGAATAATACACCAGGAACGAGTTCAGCGATTCCTTCGTCAATGTATTTGTTTACTATTTTGTTGATTTCTTTCCGAAGTTTATCTACAATGAAAACGTAAAAGTGAGAATGTTTCGAATGTGGTGATTTCGGAAGATTTTGTGAAACGTACCTGTAATTTCGGTTTTCTTGGATTTCATTAATTGGCCCATCATAGAGAGAATATCTTGACCTCCTTGGGGCCGGGCGTTGGCGACATCTAGATCGTGTAAAGTAACATCTTGGATGACTTCTTTTCTCTTGTGTACTTCTCCTTTAGGTAATGGGACGTATTCTTCGGCCTATAAAATTCAACATGGTGAATTATTCTCGTTCATAGGTCACTTGGTGTAAAATGTATGAGATGAAATAACCTCTAGATCGAATTCAGTAGCAAATGTGTCGCTTCTGCCTTGACGTTTGACAGCGCCGCTGTTGGCTTCGATATAAATAACATCGCCAACGTCGACTTTTTCTTTCTGTAAAGATTCGTATATCGAAGGATCAAGTTTCAGCTGTTTCGTTCCTCGAGCAGTTTTTAATCCGATTATCACGTGAGATACGGTTTTGCCATAGCCTGAATAGAAATCAATAATTAGTTATGTTGAATAATCGTTCATTCATGCAATTTTTTTACATACCACCCATTGGACTTTCGGTTTCCATCGGAGTAAGTTCAGTAACCTCGCCTTCGTATACTTCTTTGACTTCTTTTAATCGTAAACCAATAGCTCGTCGGAAATTTTCCATCAGTACTTCGGTTTTCTTGATTTCCGAGCTGAATACTTCTGATCCGACCATCGGACAGAATGGAACCTTGAAAGGAAGTTATTAATTACGCGCGATTATATAACTGTACGTAAAACGAAGTTGAAAATCGTACTTTGTTTCCTAATTCTTGCGATATGGCGAGAGCTATCGCTGTTTTACCAGTACCCGGAGGTCCTGCCATAAGAATCGCTCTTCCGGCCATTTTCTTCGTTTTAATCAGATCGACTACTATACCAGCCGCCTTACAAAATAAAATAATCAATTGAAATCGATTTATACATCGCATTATTAGTACTATTCTGTCGTTCATACCTCTCTGGCATGTTCTTGGCCCACTAGTCCGGCGCCGGAAGGCATCGCTGAGCCATTTTCATTCAAGCCTAATCCCTTGATGTGGCTGTGGCTAGATATTCGTTGAGTTTTTACCGTACTTTTAACTTCTTCGATCTTCATTTTGGTCTCTAAAACGTAGCGAATTCAAATCGTTTGCTGTATCGATCAAACACCGGTATATAGTAGCGTATCTATGATGAAAATAGGAGCATTAGACAAGGATAAATAATGTGCATGAGTTTCGGATGAATAAATATGTAGTAAAAAATCTGAAATACTTACTTTACTATTAATTACTTCGAAAATAAATTAATTACGAGTGTTTTTTAATCAGGAAAACCGCGTTTTCATGTTTATTTATTTTTTTCCTGAATTGTAAAATTTTATTTTGTTGGCTTTCGTATACGTTCTTTTTGCAGGCAGTTTAAACAGTGTTGCTAATAAAAGAAAATATCAAACATAAAAGATAAAAGTAAAACGTAAAACACATAAAACACCTCTCTCCAGCTCGCTCCAGCTAGAGCGCAAAGTGCAATGAAGAATGAAGTGCAAAGGGACTGGGGCGGACTGCAAACTGAATCTGAAAAAGGGCGGGAAAACTTTTTAAAAAAATTTGTATGCAACAACGAAAAATTAAAAACGGTAGCGAGAAAAAAATGGAAGTTTTTTTGATTTATCTCGTATTCCGATTTATATTTTTAACAAGTTTGAGTAATAAAATATTATTGATGATTGTCTAATGAGTATTTTTTTTGAAATGAAAAAACCGGGATACTGGTGTCGAAGTCGAAAAAATGCTGGTATCCTTGATGGAGGAATTGAGGTGGGGTGGGATGGACTTTGAAGTATGAAAAGTGACCACACCACCCTACAAAGTACCTTAAATGGAGGGGAAACAGGAAAAACCGGTTTGTTTTACTTTGTTTTCGCCTCAGGCGGCCCCCTTACATTCACATCTTAGGTGACAAGGTTCCAATGGTGATTCATTTCACGCAACTGAGATGGAAGAAATTGAGAGAATAAAATATTACTTCGTTTCGTGAATTCGCTGATTCTCGTTCTGTGTGCTGAAGTTGAGTTCATAAAATTGGTTTTGCTTTTGTACTGTAATTTCTCTATTTTTATGATACGATCATCTTGACGTGAGTAGTACGCAGTTACGACGCAAATTTGTTTTCGTTTGATGATCCATTTTTGTATACAGGTGAAATTATTAATATCATGAATTACTTTTATATTATTTAATAAAAATGTCAAGTTTTCATTTCCTAATCTTGAAAATGAGAGATTTATGAAGGGACTTATGCGTATCTACAGCTGGGTTTATACTCACCGTAACAGACCGCAATTTTATTCAACAGAAAAGTAAAAACTACATAGTGTTACGGAGTAGTTTATACTGGCCATAAAACGTTACGGTATCTTACAGAATATTTTCTACAGCGTCTTACGGAAAAGTAGAAATTAATTCTACTTTTCTGTAAAAAAGTTACAGACAGTTACGGTGGGTATAAACCCAGCTTAAGCGTCACCTTTGTTCATTCTTTGTGGTTTGTGATCAAGACGTAAATGAACAATGAGTAAAGTCGAATAAAGATGTCGTTTGCCACGTTCGCTAATTATTCCCTTTTGAAATGAAATTGCGTTCATTTACTTGTTATTTTAAAAATTTTCTAACCGTGAATCAAAAATCAACCATTGTAAGATTCCTGTACTAAATAATAGTAACGTGGCCTTTCTTTTTTAGGGTACCAATGGGTGCAAATAGTGAAGATTTTTTCGATGTTCTAAACCTACCCGAAGAACATCTCGACATCGACGACCTGAGTAACATAGAAAATCGTACCGTCGGTCATAACAGGGACCAAAATCGTCGCGTCCAAGGATCCACACAAAATCCCTCAAGAAATAATCGCCCAACTACCAGCTGGAAAAATGGCGGAGCAGACAGAGATTCCAGTCGTCATACTTCGAGAAACAATAGTGGATTTTGGAGAAATAATGTTACAGATGGTGATTCTTCAAATTATAAAATATCGTGGAGAAAACGAGCTGCAGTTAATCCTATCAATGACGACGAATACGATTCATCCGGTGCTGAAAGTACAGTAAGCCGATCAAGTACGTTTAGCGTTCCTTCGTACCCTCGTTCTTCGTCTAGACGACGTATCGCGTATGAAGATACAGAACAGACCAACTGGCGCGATAGGAATCCCAACGTGAATGAAAAACGTAAATTTAATTTTGGCGATAACGAAAATCAATATAATCGCAATGGTAGATCATACAAATGTGACGGCAGAAATGAATCTGGTCGTTTAGGTCAGAATTCCAGACACGACGGCAGAAATGCATCCAACCGTTCTGATAAATTTTGTGAACTCAATGATAAAGGCGAATACGGCCGTCCTGTAGAACCATACCGACGGAGCGATAGGAATGAATCCAATCGACCTGACAGACCTAATCGGGAACTATTCATAGGGTACAAGTACCTTAAATCATTATCCGAAAAAGAGCCTTACGAGATTATCTGCGACATCCTCAGACCAAAGGCCAATATTGACATAGTTTTAAAAAAAAAAGAACTGCAAATAGACTGGATTATTCTAATTATGGAAACGGTTCGAAAACTATGCGAATCCGATTTCAAAAGCAATCGAGCCCAGGTCCTGCAATATTTCTGTGAATCGCCTTTAATAGATCACATATCGCATTATTTGGGTGAGATAGGTATGGAAAAAAATCAGAACACGATTAAAAATTTGGCTTCCTTCATATCCGATCTCATCACATTTTATTCCGCTGTAATCCACACTATACCTACGGTGGCACTCGATAAAAATTTCGACCGACTTTTAATCAAGACTAAAATAGGTATCGATCAAATGAAGATGTACTTGAAAAAAGAAATCGACGAAACAATTGTCGAAAAACTTGTCAATTTGGAAAGAACCCTCGACGACGAAACGAAGATTCGTGATAAGAAAGTGGAGAGGCCTCGTCGAAAGTATTTGGAAATCGTCGGTGATATGCCACCTCCGGACGATTTTCGTGATTTAAGTCTATATCCAACTCAAGAAGATTTAAATCGTCACGATTTTGGTTTCGTCCGACCGAATAAAATCAGAGGAGCGTATGAAAACGTCAATCACTATCTAGACGTGCAATTTCGACTTATTAGAGAAGATTTCATCGATCCTTTGCGACGTGGGTTACGTAACTATAAAGATGCGGTCGCGCTTCATGGTAAACCGAAATACAAGTACGAAAGTGTCCGTTTGTATCCTAATACCAGATTTGAAAATATCGAGGTGACGAAGAACAATGAAGTGGCCTATGTAGTGAATTTCAACTTCAACGGAAGATTGAACATAAAATGGGAGTACAGCAAACGATTCATGTTCGGTTCCTTGTTGCTCTTCACTCGTGATAATTTCGAATCTTTTTTTTTCGCTACCGTATTCAATCGAGATCTGGAAAAGCTCAAGAAAGGACATATTCTAGTGAAGTTGGCCGGAGATGAGGCACTGGATCCGGAAATGCTGAATCAATCGTTTGTCATGGCCGAATCCGAAGTTTATTTTGAGCCTTACTGTTTAGTAATGAAGGCTTTGAAGGGATACAACGAAGACGATTTCCCCATGAAGAAGTTTATAGTCGATGGAAACACCGCCGTCAATGTTCCTCAGTACATGCTGAATTTGGAAACCTTTGATATTTACGAGTACCCTGTTAACCTGATTGGAAATGTTGGTTGGCCGGTACATTCGTCAATTGGTTTCGACGAGCATCAGTTCAACGCCTTCAAGACCGCACTTACTAGTAATTTCACTGTTATCCAAGGACCTCCCGGAACGGGAAAAACGTATCTTGGATTGAAGATCGTAGAAGTCCTTCTGAAGAATATCGTGCAACACGATATGTTTGTTAGAACACCCATTTTACTGGTATGTTATACTAACCACGCCCTGGATCAGTTTCTCGAGGGTATTTTGAAATTTACCCAAAGAATTGTAAGAGTCGGCGGCCAATCTAAAAGCGACGAGTTAAAACCGTATAATTTGCGTGGCAGAGATAACCTAAACAATCTGCGAAGAGAAGCGAGAAAATTATACCCGGCCATGAATCATTGTCGCGAAGAAATGAGAAGAATTTTGTTTCAACTCAAGAAAAAGACCGAAGAAGAAAAATTAATCGAAATCCCTCAAGGAATTTTATCTTACGGTATCCTAAGCGACGTTATGAGCCCGGAGTTCAAACGAATAATAAAGGGCGACCAGGATTTAGGTTTCTGGTTATTGGATATCAACAATGATCCTTCTTTCGCCGAAAGCAGTCCGAAGGCAAACGTCAAAAATGATACCGCTGATCCAGTCGAGTCAATGGAAATCGACGAAAAAATTAACGTCGAAGATGAAGACGAGACGATGGAAGCTGATATATTGGTCAACGAAGATGACGTATTTGATGCGCAAGAAATGAATCCAAGTGACATGTCCGTTAGCTATTGTCTTACGGCGCAATATCTAAAAGAATTACTCCATAGCACGAAACAACGGTTACAAAATTTACACCCTAGATTATTCGACGATTATAGTGAATATTATAATCGTAAACATCAGCTAAGAGAAGAATTGAAGATTACCGAACTTCAATTTAACATTTTAAATCATTTTCTTCGAAATGCTGAACTGGATTCGTCTACGAGATACAACACACGTCATCAAAATTTATCAGAAATGCCGCTCAATCTGCGTTGGAGTATTTATTGGACGTGGGTATCTCGATTGAAGCAGATTTTTGATAAAGAGCTGAAAGATTTAGAGGCCCAGTATCGTTTAAAATCTCATCAGTACGAAGAACTCAAACAGATGGAAGATTTTCACGTAGTAAAAAACTCGTTAGTTGTAGGAATGACAACGACGTGCGCTGCTCGACTGCAGCTTTTATTAAAAACTTTGAGTCCGGCAATAGGTGAGTAAATGTTGAAAATGTTTTCTTGGAATTAAGTGTCGAATTATTTTGCTGATAATTTTTCTAATATGATTTGCAATACGTGTTCAAGTACCTACATTTTTAAGAGTGTTTGTGAATATTATGGAGTATTCGATATTTAACGATGTTTTTATTTTTGTTATCACAGTGATTGTTGAAGAGGCAGCTGAAGTATTGGAAGCTCATATCGTCGTGTCGTTGAGCAAAAATTGCGAACACGTCATTTTAATAGGTCAGTTTGATTTATCGTATCGCTGAATGTGCTATTTCAACCTTCAACCTATAGCCATCTACTTGAATAATCGATTTAGAAATTGACGCCATCGACGGTTTTTACATAGATGAGTATCGTATTAACCTATTAGCAGTGATTCCCAAAATGATAGATGAATTTTATCGGATGTTTTTGTTTCCAAATTGATGTTGAATTGAAATTTCTGAAAAAAGTTTTCATGTTATGATACTCTCCCCCTAATTTTTGTTCAACCTCAAGATCTACTGAATATGAAGAGTGTTGAAGAAATTTCAATTTTTTAGGGGTCATTCTGTGTCAGTTGACCTGTTTTTACCCGAGGTCCTTCGATTTTGCTAAAAAAAAAAATTATTATTACATTAATTGGAAAACCCCCCTCTTTTCTCTCCCGACGATCTTGGGAGTGTGGGGGAGGGGTTTATTTTTTTACGTTTTCTAATTTCAGGTGGAAGTATTCAACTTTGAGAGTTTGAATTCACGAACTGTTATAGGTACTTAGCGTAAATCGTGGGTCATTTGAAAGAAAATTGAAAAAAGATTCCAATTTATTAAAAATTTTCAAAGTTGAGCTTTTTTAAGCCCAATGAAAGCTCATATTTCAATATTGCAAAAAAAGCTCTTTGAGAGTCCTCGCCGTTCTGGCGGTACAGAACTGCACCGCGCTGCGCCACGGTGTCATGTCAGTGCGTTGTACGGAGTTTGCAAGATGCATACGCATACGCGTAGCAGCCAGCGTTCCGAAAACGAAAACAAAAATGAAGAGAGAAAACAAAACACTATTATTTTTTGAGAAAACAAAAAAAAATTGAAAACCGTAAGTTGTGATTTAAAACTTTTTTAATTGAATGATTTAAAAGACTAATTTTGCACAAAATTTCAAAATTGAGTTTTTCCTTTGTCATTATTGCTAAAAATTGTCTGAGATTTTCAAAAAATACACAAAAATGAAAAACAAAATATTTTTTGTTTTTTGAAATGAAAACAAAAAAAAATTGAAGCCAGGATTGGTTTGTAGTCCTTCTTTTCGAATTAAACCGCTGTGATTAAAAATGGCGAATTTTTCTTTGAAAAACAAGAAAATACATAGGCATTTTCACGATTTTTGATTTTTTTTCGTTTTTAAGAATTTCGTATTTTTGAAGAAAATATTTGTGTTTAGGAAAAAAAAACAGAAATTAAGACTAGAAAAACGCACATCCAAGATACAAAAACGAAATTCAAAATACATTTATTTCGTTTTCGCAGCACTATTTTGAGCTCCGTTTAAAAAAATGCAGTAAATGCAATTTATTATAAGCAATTATTGAGTATAGTTTTCGTTCTAGGATCCTGGAATTCGGGTAAGGGGAGACGGCACCTCAGAATTTGGGTCCAAATGTAACAAAATTGAAAATAATGTGACATATTGAGAAGGGTCAAATCCAAAAACTGATTTGATATTTTAACTCAAAAGACAACTTTTTTGAAAGGTTTTAACGTGTTTTTGTTTTTTTTTCATTTGCGCAGGAGATCATAAACAGCTGAAACCCAGCACAGCTGTATACGAATTATCGAAAAAGTACAACATCAACGTCTCCTTATTCGAACGTATGATCAACAATCATATGCATTGCCCTCAGCTACAAATACAGCATCGAATGAGACCTGAAATATCGAGTCTCATAGTTCCATCAATCTACCCTAATCTTAAAAATCACGAATCTGTTCTTGAATATCCTTCTGTGACCGGAATTACCAAAAATTTGTTTTTCGTCGAGCACAACGTTTATGAAGAAAACGTGAGTCTGAAATATGATTTGAATATGCCTTACCTTGCAGAATTTTTACTATTTTATTTGTTTCCAGGTAGAAGATTCTTCATCGAGGAAAAATAGGTTCGAAGCGGAATTTATCATTCAGCTATGTCGGTATATTTTGTTACAAGGCTACGCAGCAGAACATATCACAATTTTAACAACATACACGGGTCAAATGTTTCTCTTAAGAGAGGTACTTACACGAATTATTGTATAAAAAATATTTTAAATCCAATTTTAATGAAGTTTTGTTTTATAGATGAAACGTGATTACGTTATTATGAGAGACGTTAAAGTCATCGTCGTTGATAAATATCAGGGCGAGGAAAACGATATCATATTGCTGTCGCTTGTAAGAAGTAACGAAGAACGAAAAATCGGATTTTTGAGTATTGAGAATCGTGTTTGTGTTGCATTATCGAGAGCCAAAATTGGTCTTTATATTATTGGAAATATGGATATCTTGTCAGATTCCAGTTTATGGAAAAACATTAAAGAAGAGTTGGTTAAACAAGGAGCCATTGGTGTGGAAATTTTTATGAATCAATAGTATGTTTTCATCTTGAATTTTTTCATCAATTTTGAAATCTCATTCTAGGACCAAAACTAACGTTGTATTGCGATAAACACGATATTCACACTCCGGTATCTTGTAAATCAGATTTCAGTAACGTGTTGGAAGGAGGATGCAATAATTTTTGCCAAGAAATCATGGATTGCGGACATAAATGCCAGCTTTTGTGTCATAAAATCGATAAGGAACATTTGGAGAAAAAGTGTCGCGAAAAATGCTTGAAGTAATCAATTCTGTAATTTATTCTACTTTATATTCCCTCGTCATGAAATCGATCGATTTGATTAATTGTTTTGATTTAAAATCCAACTCTGATGATTTTTGGGATCCTTGGCAAGTTTTCCTTCATTTTTTCCATTTCCCCAAGACAAATAAAGTCCGGAAATGAAAAAAAAATTAATTTGATGAGAAAAATTGTAAAAAAAGAAGTATTGAAAATGGATGAAAAATTAAAGTTTTAAAAAAAAAATTGAAATTGTGATAAATTCAATAATTTGAAAATAAACAAATTATTTCTTTTCTTCCCTCCCTAAGACCGCACATAATCCACAAATTTTCTAAAAAATTAAATTTCTAATTTTTTTATGTGATAAAAATAATTAAAAAATTGAAAGTTTTGAGAAAAATTTTGATAATTTGTTCATCTAACAATTGAAATTTTGTAAAAAAAAAAATGGATCGAAAATTGAATGTTTGTAGATAGTTGGAGTTAGAGATAAATGTGGTTAAAAAATTAATAAAATCATAAATTTTAAAAAATTTAAGGAAAATTTAAATTAAAAAAAGTAAAGTTGAGAAAAATTAAAAATTATAAGAAATTTTTTTAAAGAAAATTTTTGTCTGGTTTGTTAGGTTTCCAATTTTCTGAGTTTCCTTTCTAAAGTCAAAATTGAATTAACAAAAAAATATGTGCTTTTAGAATTTTTGAAACAAAAATACCGGAATAAGTGAATGAGCAATTTTCTTCAGGTTTTCAAGTTATTTACAATTTTGGTACCTTTGCCACCAAAACTCGTCGGAATGAAAATTTTTCATAAAATCAACATCAATTTTGTGCGGAGAGGGAAAATGTTTCTCATTTTTAAATACATCCTGGCAAAACGTATTGATAGTGGTAAAAAAATTGAGCAAAGCGTGAGGGAGTGATTTCATTCTTGGTTTGCATTGATATGACCCAATTAAAACGAAAGCTTCAAATTAGCTGTATGAAGTTGAAGTATTTTTGTTGCTCTCATGCTCTTTTTGATATGTATATTCATATGTATACCTTCCCTTCCACGATTATTTTCCAAATTTGTTGTGGATCGATTTGCCAAATAATTCTGAATCAATTTAATTTAATTTTTTTGTTAATGTGACCAGACGATGCGTCGAAGATCATCCCTGCAAAAAATACTGCTACGAAAACTGCGGCCAATGTTTCGAACTTATCGAACGTACTCTACCATGTGGACATAAAATAACCCTGCAGTGCTTCCAAGACTACCAAAATTATCTGTGTCAAATAGAAGTCAGCGTTGTTCTGGAGCATTGTTCGCACGAAGTTTGGAAAAAATGTTTCCAGTTCATGGATGAAGTCAAGTGTACTTTCCCTTGCAAAGATAGATTGGAATGTGGGCACCAATGCATGAAAAATTGCCACAAAACCGAAGATCCTGATCATTTGGAAGTAAGTGTTGTTACGTGCAGAAGTACAGGTGCTATCCGAAAAATAACCGATCTCGTTTTTTTCTATATTCCAGCACAATTGCCACAAACCTTGCGATAAAATAAATCGAGGATGCTCCAAGGCGCACAAATGTGAAAAATTATGTTTCGAAGACTGTGGAAAATGTAAAGTTCGCGTCGAATTCACTCTAAAATGTGATCACCAGATTAGTCTTCAATGTTCGGCCGATCTTGATAGAGCTAATTGTTACAAGTCATGCGAAAGAAAATGTCCCGAATGTAATGCTGGTTGTCCGAAGAAATGTTTCGAAGATTGCAAACCTTGCATGAATAAAGTTCGTATGATCAATACGGCAGATTTTGTCAGCAGTTAAGAGTTACATATTTGAATTTTTTTACTCGTAGGTAACGAAAATTATACCAGATTGTGGCCATAAGAAGAAAATGGAATGTTCGGTTGTTCCCGAAAGAAAATTATGTTCAGAAAAATGTGAACGAGTGGCACCTTGCGGTCACGAATGTAAATCTACCTGTGGCAAAGAATGTGGCACCGATCGGTGTCAAAAAATAGTCAAGTCTTCTCGTGTGCAAGCATTATGCGGACATGGATTAGCCAACGTTCCATGTTGGAGACAAAACGAAGGTAAACGGGTGCGAAATTTTTAAACTAATATTTCTATTCGTTGTCTAAACCACGTTTTGATTTTAAAGAAATCGATGCTGAAGAATTACTTCAATATTGCACCGAACCGTGCGCCGCGGTTTTGAGATGCGGCGATCTTTGTACCGGAACTTGTGGATCTTGTTGGCAAGGTCGATTGCATCAAACTTGTGAACAAAAATGTGGCAATGTGCTGGTTTGCGGACATAGGTAATTCAAATAGGTAATATTTTAACCACTTTCTATAAAATAATGATTTGAATTTTCATTTCAACGCAGTTGCACCTATCCTTGTCGAAATGTATGCCCACCTTGTACTAAAAAATGCCAATACGCGTGTAAACATTCCAGATGCCCGAAAAATTGCGGAGTTCCTTGTGTCCATTGCAAAGTAAGTTTCGCCAAATCGATTTAAGTTCTAAATCGTCCATGGATTTATAATTATTTGAAATTTTGTAGGAAAAATGCCAATGGAAATGCCCTCATTTTAAATGTACGAAAAAATGCGGTGATATTTGCAATCGTCCGCCATGTTACAAACCGTGTCCGAGAAAGTTGCAGTGTAAGCACGATTGTATTGGATTTTGCGGGGAGCCTTGTCCTCCTAAATGTCGTATTTGTGACGAAGAAGAAGTTAAAACCTTATTTTTCGGTGATGAAGATGAAGACGGTGCTCGGTGAGGCGACGTTTCCAATTTTCCTGAAATAATGTTTCTAGTACATCTATCAGATCTTGGTAATTGTTTCGATGTGTTTTTTTTTGTAGATTCGTTCTGTTGGAAGATTGCGGACATTTTATCGAGTCGAAAGCTATGGATAAATATATATCCATGCCCACCGAAAAGGGCGAAATAGTTATGAAATTATGTCCATTGTGCAAAACACCAATCTCGAAGACGTTACGATACATGAATCAAGTGAAGAAAGTGTATCAAGATATTCAGAACGTCAAACGGAAAATCTATGGCAATGAAAGAGAGATGGGGGAAATTCGCCAGGATTTAACGCAAAAGTTGAAAAATTTGGATTTGAAGAACAGTCAATTATATAAGAAAGGTAAAAGTACTTACAATAAATATTATTTACCTACTTTTTTTTTATCGCTATGAAGAACGAAAATTTAAAAAATTGGAGTAAGATTCTGTGAAAAATTTTGCCAAATGCTGAAAGAGATTTCGAAGTAAAGAGCTTGAATTTTGTTATCTTTTAAGGTAATTTGTGATTAATTTTTTGAAATGATGTCAACAAAGGCCGGTTTTTTCATCGTACCTAATTTAGTTCTTTTTTCTATAAAATGTAGGTACTGTTTACTAGAAAATAATCTCGGGTCAAAAAATTTTCATTTTAACAACCTTCGGTTCATTTCTATAAAAAAAATGAAGTCCTGAAAATTCATAATAAATCTGATAATATTCCTCTAGCATCCTCCTTTCTTTTGAGAGATTTACATAGACAAACATGATGAATTTTTTTGTCGTCAAAATAATGTCAAACTTTCTTTTTACCTTGAAATTTTGAAATATACGTGTACCCAAATGGTTTGTATAGGGGAGAAGGGTACAACTCCCTAAATATGAAGGCAAAACACACTAAAATTTACTTAAGTATATGCAAATTTTGGGAATTTTTCAAGTAATTTATAAAATTTTATAAATTGAGATTTTTGGAGTTTTTCACTAGCTCCCGACTTATTTTTGCCAACAATGGGATTTCGACGCCCAAGTTCGAATGAATTGAGTTCAAGGTTTTTCAATTCTAAATTTTCTTAAAATTGTGTCCAATTAAATAAGTTTTCCATCTGTAATTTTTTCAATTTCATGTTTTTATTATTTTTGAAAAAATTGCGTTCATAATTCATTGAGTTGAAAAAAATTTTCGAGCTAGAAGAAATTTGAAAAAATATGAAATTATAAAAATATTGAAGAAATCAAAGTTGGAAAAATGTTTCGTTCTAAAATTTTTATTAACTGTAAAAATTTTTTTTAATTTTTCCAACATTAATTTTTCTTAAAATTTTTTCAACTTATAATTTTTAAAATTTTTTCCAACATAACAATTTTTTTCAAAAAAAACATTTCTCAGCTTTGAATTAAAAAAATTTCAACGGAGTTTGGAATTTTTTTTTAAATTTAGATTTGCCAAAATTTGAACTTAGATCGTCGAAATTTCATTTTTCACAAAAATAATTTGGAGCTGGTGATTTTTTCAACTAAAGTAGGTGCGTAATCTGCGTATTCACATGTGCAGTTTTTTGAGGGGAGAAGAAAGCAGGGGATATATTCCGAGTCTCATCGATTTAGGTATCAAGAGCGATCAAATTCGAATTTTCTAATAAACAGTCAACCTTCCCTTTCGTTTTCCCCCTTCATTTTTCTAAGAGAATACAAATCACATTAAAAACGTTTTCTGCAAGAATAAATGTTTTAATAAATTTTGTGATAATTTTGTATCAATTCGATCAAGGTTTGGGAACTATTCACGAGCGTCGGAAATAAGAAATAAGAATTAAGAAATGAGAATTTTACTGTGATTGCCTCCAATCGAAATTGTCTGTACCAAAACATAGCCAAAATATTTCTCACAATGTCGCTATTCGTATTGGTTAAAAAATTCTTATTTCTTATTTCTTATTTCCAATGTTTGTGAATACTGCCTTAGACTTCGTGTCTGTTGAATTTTTAAAAAAAAATCTCGCCAAATCTCCCCCTCCCTTGGTTTAAGTTGTGTAATGTGTATAGAGTATAGAGACCCTGTTTTCAGGGGTTCTTAAAAGTATAACTTTCTTCATGTTTTTTTCCGGATATTCAAAAAATCGATTTTTTTTTTTTAAATTACGTCGGTATGAATAATTATTAATTTAACCCATAAAATTCCTGGCAAAATTTTCTACACTTTCAGATTTTTTAAAAAAACCTTTATTTTGAAAAAAATAACCTGGACAAGAAGTGATGAAATTTTTTGGCCATTTTCTGCTTCATTTCCAGTCGTTAACTCTAAAATAACATTTTTCAAAAAAATTGAATCCATTTTTTTCAAATTCATTGTCAAAACAACGAAATCATTCGTTCGTAAAATTTGTTACAGGATTACGTCTAATTCCTAGAACGGTATTAGCCTACAAACGTGAATTACAAATTGGTGGCAAACAGTTCAATTCATCGAAACTATCGAAACCAGCCCTGCGAGCGATGCAATTTTTCGTCGACATGTTCGCAAGCATTATCTCTCGTATGGATGATTTAAAAGAATGCACCGAAATTGAAAAATCACGTGTGCTCAAAAGATTGGAATTCATTTTGAAACGTGTGAATCCCGAAGCTCTGCTGATAAATATGCAGCAAGTTGACGAAATGCAGAAAGAATTAAATCGGTATCATCGCATAGTCGACTATTGTGTGTATTTAAATAAACACGAATGCCTTATAAACCGAAATTTGCCAGAAGTGAAAAAAATTGATTCTGATATCGTCGATATTCTGTATGGACTGAAATGCTTTGATAATGAACAAGATGCTCAAATCGGCGAACTATTTGAAAAACTTCGTGAAGAAATAAAAAGTTTCCAAACTGTGTCTCAAGAGGAAAAACGAATGATTCACGCAGCAATGGCCAAAGATTTTAATGGTGGAGTGAACAGTCAAGGGCATTGGTTTACCTGTACCAATGGCCATTACTATTGTATTACCGAATGCGGAGGAGCAATGCAGGAAAGCAATTGTCCCGAATGTGGTGAAAGAATTGGCGGCCAAAATCATCGATATGTGAATACAGCGCGAGTAGCTTCCGATATGGATGGAGCGACCAGACCTGCGTGGGGAGCTATCCATAACATAGGAAATTTTCATATCTGAATTTCTCCAATCTTTTACGAACTATTTTAACTGTAGTTTTAATTGATATTATTTATAGTTTTTTTTTTTTTTTTAGAGCATATCCATATTTAATCAGTTTTCGTTCTTCATACACGATTCAAAAATATTCCAGTGTTCGACTATTAACTATAAAAATGTTCATACAGGTCGATTCGATTTCGAAGCTTTTCGCCGAGACCTTCTCCTTCAAATACCCGAAAAAGTCAACAACAAAGCAAACAGAAAAGGATGTTCCGAATTGAAATCGTTGCTTATTGCTGCCGAAACGTTCACAAATATTATCAACAGATTGAACGACAACTTCTCTCGAATCACCAAAGAAGAACTGAGAGCCAAAGTGATGATCAAACTGACCAGAATCCTGGCATCATTCAAAGTAAAACGGTCGACTTTGAAAGATTACGAAGTCGAATTTCTCGATTCAGAATTACGAAGATTGTACAGATTCATGCACTTCTGCATAATCCAATGTACTCCCAAATTTATCGATACAAATTGGGGTATTTCGAATGATTTTAAGGCTGCTGTTGAACTCTTGGAAAGTGTCAATTATTCAGAGATCGTTGACAAAAATGTAGAAGTAATTTTGAAGAGATTCGATCAATTGGAACATGGATTGACTGTGAGGGAGAAGGAGACTATTCGTCAAGCTCTTCAGTTTGATTTAGGTAGTGGAATGCAGCAGGGACATTGGTACTCGTGTCATTGCGGATACGTGTACACGGTGGCGAATTGTGGTAGATTTAATCAGAGTAGTAGGTGCCCTAGATGTAAAGCTACAATCGGAAGTGGATCGAGAAACACCTATATTACGTCGAATTACTGGAATTCCACTACTTCTCAAAATTAAGCATTTCATTTGTAATGATTATTCCGACGAGCTTAATGATGAAGCAAATTTAAATTTTCAAAATCATTCACTCGATTTGTTTTGTAGGATTATATGGTTCTTCAATTCTACCTGTCAGCATAGGTACCTACCTTTGTGAAAATCTTTGTGTACCTATTTTTTTTTCAATTATTCTTTTACGATGTACTTATTTGTGATAAAAGAGAGTACTTCGGTTAGAATTTACTTTGCATTTTTTTATATAAAATAATTTAATTTTAATGATGCGTTAGGCGCTCTTCAGTACACCTTACGCAAATCCTAAATTAAGATCTTAACGCCAATTATATTGTTTGACCAGTATATCTTGGCAGGTTTGTAAAACACCACTCACTCTGTTTCAGTGATTCTGAAAAAGGAATAAGAAATCAACCAATCAAAATTAACTGTACCAAAACATAGCCAAATTGCCAAATATATTTCTCACAAAATCGTTGAAATTTGAGAAGTCTCGTCGTTAGCTCGTTAGCCGTTGTCGTTGTCGTTAGCTCGTTACTAGCTCGTTACGATTAGCGAAAGGATAGCGATTAGCGAACACGTTTGTTTGATGTTTTTAGCGTCGTTAAAATAGCTACTGGTCCATTATAAAAGCTTGAAAGCTGGATTTTTATGAATTATTTACTTTTGATTGTAAAAATTGTCAATTCCAAAATTTTCTGATTTTTTCGATTAAAAAAATTGAAACGAAAAACTTTCCCTATCGTAGCAACTTTTTTTTTTACAAATTACGGAGTTGCAAACCCTGGAAACCATCGATTACATTCTGTCGATTTCGATTTATATCGATGTGTCGATTTTTGCATTATCAATTTTTCAAGTTATGTGAATTCGAGAATTGGTCAAATTTATTAAAAATTAAATAATGCAATGCAATCTTTTGATTTAATCTTATAATTAAATTAATTAATTTCAGCTTCATTCGTCGATGAAAATTCCTATTCCAATCGTTTGTGTGGTACGTATGGCACAAGGTGTTTAAAAAGCACCATCATTTTGTTACCATTTCTGACAATCCTTTTTTCCGTACGTTTAATTAATTCAATTAAACATCTATTCTCGGTGTTCTAGCGTTATCAATTATTCTGTTACGTTGTATTTGAATAGATTGTGTTTGTTTCATATTTGACACGTACATCGCGTATGTTTACAGCGTTGAATCAACTGAAAACTAAAACTCGTCAAAAGTTACACGTCGTATGACCATGAAGATATAAGATTGTTTTCCTAGTGGCATCTCGACTATGGACCATATGACTGTAAGTAGTTCAATTTGATTAACCATCGGTGAATGTTTTATTAAGTTTGATCGTTTTAGGACCCGAATTCAGAGCAAATTTACGATCTGAGCGCTTCCATCAGCGATACAACTGGATATAACAACTATAGCGAGTATTTATCGCCAGATAGTTCTATTAGTGAATTATATTCGACTGCTTCGACTTTTTCCGACAGTAAGTAACTGTTTCGTTACTGGAATACATTATTTTATTCGAAGTATCTTCATAGTTGATAATTTTGTAGTGTTTTTCGCCGGAGATGACGATAGTGAGCCGGATTTGGGAGAATTTGATAAGAACCTGCCTCATACGGTGACGTTGTTGAAAACTCAAGATGGAGCTAAGGTTTACGTCCTGGGCACCGGGCATTTCAGTGTCGAAAGTCAAAACGACGTGTCTAAGGTTTGTGTTAATGTGACGTGTCACAACTTAACACGTAGAAATGAATAAAAAAAAACTATTGTTTGTGATTAGGTTATGCAAGCTGTTCGACCACATATTTTAGTCGTGGAATTATGCCCTGATAGAGCTAATGTAATGCAAATGGACGAAGAAACCATAGTCAAAGAAGCGAAAGATTTATCGCTCGGTAAAATTTAATCAGTTGGAATGATGACGCATGTTGTGTGTTAATTTTAACTCACGAATAAACGTTTATTTTTTCCTTAGAAAAATTGAAATCGATTTTTAAAGAAACCGGAGTTTTTCAAGGTATTATTTACGTTTTATTACTGAAGTTATCGGCCAGTTTGACTGTTAATCATGGAATGGCTCCTGGAGGCGAATTTCGAAGAGCGTTAAAAGAAGTAAGGAGTATTTTTTGTGGCATCGATGTGTCTATTTTTTTCACATCGTTATTTAATTTTACAGATGGTTAAATTGAAAAAATGTTTACTATATTATGGCGATAGACCATTACGAATTACGATGAAGAGAGCTTTATCCAAATTGAGCTGGTGGCAGTCGATTTGTATGTTCTGTAATTTATTATTCTCCAACGCAGATATCAGGTATATTTGAAATCACGAATCGAGTGATTGATTTCGAAAATAGATTCATTTTTCATATTTATCATTTTCTTAGCGCCGAAGAAATTGAAAAATGTAAACAGAAAGACATTCTGGAAGAATTGATGGCCAAATTACTAGCCGATTATCCCAATTTGTCCCACGTCTTGGTCAACGAACGAGATATATATTTAACTCATTCTCTACAATTGGCTGCCGAAAAACAGATACATATCGCTGGAAAAGGTACCTTACTATCGAATCGACCTACGAATATGCTAATTCAGGAGCTAGATTGATATTTTCTGTTTTTTGTTGAAGGTCGTGTTCCTACCAGGGTCGTAGGTATCGTTGGCATCGGCCATTGTTCCGGTATATCAAAACTATGGGGTAAAGTATCGATTGAAGATATCCCACCGTTGCTTGAGTAAGTGAAAAATGACGGAATAAGTCGGAGGAGGTTTGATGAACTGAATTTTGAGACTTTTGGGTTTTTCACAGGATCCCAGAGCCATCGAGGAGTGACATAATCATCAAGAAGACTTTCAAAATTAGTATTATTTGTTTGAGTCTGTTTGGTCTTTACCATATTGTTCCTGTCCCTAAGTCGTGGTCGTCTTCGTTAAAATCAACTTGTGCTTCGTTAATTTCAAAAGTAATGTAATTTGAAATATTTAGAGTAATCGGGCATCCCAAGTTGGGGCCTTTTTTGAAATGTGGTTCCTATTTTGTCTCTAATTTTTGTTGAAAATTCCTTCTTTGAAATTCTATTTGACTGAAACAATTACTCAAACAGCAAACGCTTCTATATATTATGGATATTTTAGGGATTTCCTTTGCTGAGCAATATTTTAATAGAATTATTAAATTTGACATTTCTGTAACTTTTCGATATTTTTTCAGAAATTGGAGAACTTTTTTAAAATCGTTTTCAAATTTTTTTCTAAATTTTTAAAATTGCCAAATTATTTTAATTAATTGAATAATAATTTTATATCCATATTTTTTTCCCGGTTCCTAAAATTTTTTTGATTTCCTAGAATAATTTTTGGATGATAATTTTCAACTAATTTTCATGACAGTGCTTTCTACTACATTTTGGTTTACGCAGTTAATATAAAATTCAAGTTTCAAAGGCTAGGAAACTAAACAATAAAATTTTCGACCATATAAATAAATTTTGAATCAATTTTTTGAGAAATTTTGTAGCAGTGTTGCCAACTGAAATTTCACTCTTTTTTGAAAAATAGTTTTGGAATGTATGAGTAATTTATTTGATATGAAATACCACCTTTCCACTTCTAACGAATATTTTTATTTCTCAGGTTTCGCTAGCAGTAAAAAATTAGCCAATAAATGGACGACGACAGCTTAAACGACCCCTACGACCACACGACTCCCGACATCTTCTACACACCGACCAACATCCCAGGCAAAGGCTGCGACCTGACTGCCTTCGAGTCTCTCATCTCCACCTACTGTAATTGCTCCAACGACCAACTCAACTGTACCAACCCATCGATCTGTCCTTGTCTCCAAAACACCTCTGATGGCTCATCCAACTACCACAATAAACTTCTTTCGGACAATAAACTATTGGAAAACAACGTTAGCTCATCGGTGATCGAATGCAACTCTCAATGCGGATGTTCTACCAGCTGCTCCAATCGTCTGGTACAATTCGGACCTAATCCTGATCTCGACATAATCGACGCTGGCGCCAAAGGTTACGGTGTCGTTTGTAAATCACTACTACAGAAAGGTCAGTTCGTTTGCGAATACGCTGGCGAAATTATCAGCGACCAGGAGGCCGTTCAGCGTCGCAAAAACGACAATAATAATTATATTTTCGTGTTAAACGAAATTATACCAGATGATAAAGTTATTAGGACTGTGATCGATGCTACATGCATCGGAAACGTCGGAAGATATATTAATCATTCTTGTAATCCTAATTGCATCGTTGTACCTGTACGTGTCGATTCGCTTGTTCCTAGGTTGGCTATATTTGCCCTGCGAAATATATCCGCCGGTGAAGAAATCACCTACAGTTACTGCTCCTCGGCCTCGAATCGAAGTACCAGTGGACGAAAACCGTGCTTATGCGGGGAGACAAATTGTGCCAATTTTTTACCCGATATGGATAGTTAATTTTAACACCAGGATCGAGATCGTTGTATATTTTTTTAACTCTAAGTATTAATCGTTCTACGTTTTTTTCGTTACCTTTTGTTGAAATTTGATTACGATGCATTCCTGTTTGATTTGTAGAAAGTAGTACTATATAGTTTCGTAATTTATTATTATCTTAGGGTTACGACGATAACGTGCGTATGTAATTTTCGTGTATATATTTTTCAGTTGATTTATGATTAACGTATCGAATATTCAAGTTATAATTTTTTTAATGTACGTATCGTCATTACGTTACGTTTTAGCCAATTGCATTACCTACTAAAATTGTTGTTTAATGTGTTTTTCTCCATTTCTTGTCAAAAGGTTGCTACTCGTAATTTTGGGTATGAAAATTTTGTAGATTTTTTTTCAACTTTTCGGCCATATTTCAAGTTGGAAATTAGTTTTCGTGTGATATTATTGTTTTAGAAACGTATTACGGACGATTTGATGAAGGTTTATTGTGCGTTACGTTTATGTGTTTGATTAGATCTTTGTTTTTTAAACCGTTGTGAAGTAATTGTTGTAAAGATTATTTTTAAAAACATTAATTTTTTTCTTGCTACATTTACATTTACAACTATCGGTAAAAAAAAGTGAACGAATTGCGAATGGTATTTATTACTTGTTATTAATTATTATTTCAAAGTATTAGACAGCTGTTCATTCTTCAAAAAATTACTAATTAATGATTTCAGGTAATTCTTATAAAATCGTTCTCGTTTTAGCAATTTTTTAGTTCCAAGTTATGGAAAAAGCTTTCAGATTTGGAAAATAGTCGACGTTGTGGTAGGAAATTCTCAAAAAAGATCGATTTTTGAACGTTGCAAAGTCATTCGCGTTTTGGAAGAGGGAAGAGTTAGTAATTTTTTGAAAATTGTCAAGGTTGTAAAAATAAATCGTTCCAGTTTTGGAAAATTATCTAAATTGAAGGCAATTTTCAATTTTTTGAAAAACCATACAATTTTTGAATAACCGTTTGGTTGTTGAAAAATTGCCCAGCTTTTGAAGAATCCTTCTGCATTCTTTTCTTGGAAAATGGAAAAATTAGCTCAATTGTTTAATTAACAGATGTTTGGCTATAAGCTATAATAATTTACATTATTCTTATTATTCGTCAGAATTTTCTGCAAACTCAGCATTTTTTGGCCCTAATACTTATTTCCAGTTTTGACATTATTTTAATTAGGAAACAAATTAAAAATTGAAACGTAGTTCAAAAATACCAATTAAATTTTTCAGAAGAATTTCTTATGTATTGTGTATGTGTATTGTGTAGTATCACCCCATAATCGTTGATAGCTAAACTTTCATAATTAATTATGCGATTCGTCATAATTAAATTAATCCATAAAAACGAAAAAAAGAAAAAACTCGGTAATTACGAGTAATTTCTTAAAAATTCTCCAGTTTGATTTGTTATTTATAATTCCGCTAGGAGCGCTAGTTTCAACCCTTGGTGACGTCATGTCAGACGACCGGCCTTGTCTGTTGTGTTCCTTGTACAGTGAAGTAGGTATCGCCATTTCGTCTGAAGTTAAATTAATAAATTCGTGTTTGTCGTTAATTAAATAATTATTAAATTAGTGATTAATTAATAATTTTATTGTGCCTTTGATATCCAAATCGTTTGTGAATGGTTCGTGAAGTTTTAAAGTGATTGTTTCGGAATGCGAATCACGAATGATTGTTGTTTTTCTTCGTGTTTTAAATATTGACGATTTCGAAACTGAATGAAACTTAATTCCATTTTAATCGAATTTATCGCTAATTCATGGTTGGAAAACGAGCATACGTACTGCAGAGGTGAGTTAATACGGTAAACTTACTCATTTAAGATGAAACGCTATTCATGTTGTGGGATTTATGAGTGATTAATGGATGTGATTGGTGCTGAGGCCGATTAGTTCTTAGTTTTAATTCCATTCTTCTTTTCTTCTTTTTTATTCATTGATTCAAACTTACTCCTAAACTCCACTACATCACCATCTCGCGAATCGATCCTTATTCACTCGATCTCATTTCAATTCTCAATCCGCCTTTTGTTTCTGTTCATTTTCAAATTTTCAGCTGAACTCTCCTATCAGATCTTCATTATTTCCATCTTCTCCTATTCCTATTTGCTTTTAAATGCAAGTCGTCTACCTAATTACCTTTATTTATCTCCTGATTTTATGATATTTTTTCATTAAATTTCCTTCAAGATCGTCAACGTTATTAGTCTCATTAATATTAAAAAAAAATCATTCCATGATAACTCGTACCTACGTAATAATTTTTTACCTAATACTTTTATCAAAATTATTTTAATCCGTTCTATTTGCAATTCAATGAATAGGTGTTCAGTAATCAAAATTCTAGTAGTGGGCCCCTGGGAGCTATTTGAATCTATAATTTTAAAGTATTCGGGAAAAACATTAATTGGGAAAAATCCGAATAAAATTATCAATGCTTTATAAGATTTAAAAATTTTGATGATACGAGTTCGTTCTCGTTATTCAGTGCGGGGTTTTCCTTCAAATTTCATTCAGGATTGTATCAAAGTTGGCACTATCTAAAATAAGGAAGGATAACAAATTTAAAATTTCGATCAAAATCGAATTTTCTCTGAATTTTTTGCTCGATTGCAATTTATTTCAAGTTTCTTCTGAAATTTTCCCAAAAAAGTCCTCACTTCTCCAAATTTTACTAGTCGACCCATTTCAACCCTAATAATTTTTTCAAAAAAAAAGAAGAGAGAACGAGCGAAAAAATTAAAAATTGTTCTTGTTTTTGTTCTTTTAACCTACCTAATGAAAATATTAGATATTATTGATTCTTATATGTACTTACTTACATGGTTTATCAATAATTTCTCAATGTTCGTTCTTTCTTTCAAAAAGTGACTGTTGTTTTGCAGTATGGGGGGAGATTCAAATCAAAATCTTTTATTTACAAACAGACAGTAGTTGAATCTATTTTTGAAGTACCTGTATGTATCTAGGTATTTGAGAAAAATTATTCGAATTAAATTTTTGATGTTTCGTGATTCAAAAATTTGAATTCGCGACTTTTATTTCGAATTTTTCATTGTTGGGTACTTTTGTTGTTTTTTCAAACTGTACAGTGCACATTTTGAATCAAAGCCCTCGATAAGTTAGTAAGTAATAAGTATATCACCAATTCACTAGTAATTTTTTTTCGAGATTATTGTCACGAAACAACTAAACAATACTAAATAGGTATTTATTTAGAAAATTAAAAAAAAATAAATTCGAATTTTATTATTTGAATCGAATCATATTTTGGAATTTTGGGATGATTCGAAAGGTTTAAAATGTGAAGAGATTCGAATCGTCAAAATTGGAACCTATTCGTGATTTAAATCTTTTTTCAGACGATTCTGTCCAGTAATGTTCTTTCGTTCTCATTCTCAGTCGTTCTTAGGTTCTCCAGTCCTGTTCAAATCTTTCTTTGTTGAACCATTTTGCTACTTTTTTTTTTCAAAATTTTACATTTTAAATATTCGTATGAGTCCTTTTGAATTTTGTCATGAAAAAAATTGAACGAGAACATAAGCGCACCCAAGAAGGCTCAGAGGGCTCAAGCCCATCCTCAGCCCAAACAGGAGATTTTTTTATTACAAAAATATGAAAAAAATGAATTTTTTGCTCTTGAAACATGATTTTTCCATAAAATTTTGCACTCGCCTCGCTCGGGCAGTATTTTAGTTCTTTTTTGAAAAATCGCTGATTTCTCTATCAATTACCAGTTTGTCAGAAAAAATCAATAATTTTGACAGAAAAATGAATGAAAAATAACTGAAATTCTGCCATTTTTGAGTTTATGAATTACACAGGTCGACATTTTTGAGTTTTTGAAATGCTGTTTGAAGTTTAATGGGTGATTTTTATAGTATTTTTCACGCTGATCACGAAAAAGGTAAAGAAAAAATTCCACCACCAAAAAATTTTTTACCATTTGGATTTTTTGTTGAACAGTTTTTCTACTTTTTTTGATAACTTCCAACACTTAAAGTCGATTTTCTGAGAAAAGAAACGGTTCTACGAAAAAAATGAATAGAATATAAATTGTAGAGCGTAAAATTTCCTTTCTGTAAAGTTCGATTAGTTTTTTCTTACAAGGCTTATCTTTCGAGATATTTTAGTTGTAAGTTGAAATTTCAACTTTTTTTTTGAATTGGAAATATCTCAAAAACTTAGCCAACAAAGAAAAAACTAGGTAATTAAGACTTTACCGAAAGGAAATGTTACGCTCTACAATTTATGTTCCATTCATTTTTTTCATAGGACTCTTTCTTTCGCCAGAAAACCGATTTTAAATGTCAAAATTTATTTAAAAAAGTAGAAAAACTGTTCAACAAAAAATTAAAAATTGTGAAAAATCCTTGGGTGATGGAATTTTTTCACTATATTTTTAACAGAATTCGTACCCCTAATACCTAAACCTGCTGACTTGAAACGATCTATCAGTTATGTACCTATAGATACCTACGAGTATATATTTATTTTTAAGAATAAGGTAAATAAAGATTTTAATTAAATGCTCAGTTGATTTTATTATTCAAGAAAAATTTACGTTATGTTGTATCTGAATCTGTATCAGTCGAATTCGAGTCAAATTTCGTCTATTTTATTCAATGAAGCAAATTTCACAGAAAATCGGTGATTTTTCGGTCAAAATTTCAAAAATCTTTCATTTCTTAGTTATGTACTTCATAATTTAATAGATACCTAACATTGGTAATTTCTGACTAAAAAATCACTGATTTTCAGTTACAAGTTACCTAATTCTAAATTACCAAATGAGATGGGTGGAATTTGACTGATTCAAATTTATAGAGTTCCAGGGTATCTGAATTATTATAAAATGCCAAACAATAGGTTAATAAATTCTATAGTTATCTGTATCAAGGCTGCTCTTCGTCTTGCATCATCCCTGTAATCTACTTATTTTCTTGGAGGGGGATCTGGAGTACCACCTCCGGGAGTGCTGACACCGTGAGTTTCCTGGGTACTGCAAAACATAGATTGTTTTTAATAAATAATAGTCGTGATTATTGCATCGACGTATGTCGATGGATTATTGGGGTTCCGGAGTGAAACAAAAACAAGCAAATACTTATTACAATATTTGTTAATAGCGAACTACCATTAATTTTTTTTTATTATACTACTGGAAACTTTTCGATTATGCTTTAAAATTTTCGTACCTTTTCAGAAAATCTGTTTGATGATGTATCGCCTCCCTTCCGACTCCAATCTTACCTTTCTATCAATATTAGATTTTCCTCGGTTCTATTAGTCAGTTTTGCACCAAAAAACAATCAGCTCGAAATGAGACTCCAGTAATATGTGGTAAAAATTTCAGATCGATCGCTTAAGTATTCAAAATTGAAAAAAATTGAAGAAAAATTTTGAAATTATGGGAAAATATTTTTAAAGATAAGAAGTTGAAAAGAAATCTTTTGAAACGCGAAGTTGAAATATGTTCAGAAAAATAAATTAAATTTTACCGTTGGGAAAATAATTTTAGCAACGTGTTCAAAATAAATTTTTAGGTCACAAAATTGAATTCGTTTTTACTTTTTAACATCGCGATTTTCATCAGCATATTTAAATTTTTTCAATGTCAATTTGTTAAATTAATCGACTCAATACCAATAGACGGCAAATGCCGTATCAGGGTCCTGAAATTACCCAAATTGGTTTTTACCAATGATAATGCATTATTAATCTTTCAATTTTAAAATGATAGATATTCCTTCCTTACTTATGTAACAATCCATGGGCTTCAGCGAATATTGCCAATTGGCAAACAACGCACATTGCCAAAACAGCAACGATGATCGAATAACCGAATTTCATTTTCTTTTCCTTCAATTACTTAACTATACCGATTAAATATGCGCAACAAACACGTTGATTTTTTGTTATTATTTCAACTGCTTATGGTATTTTTCGAGTATTCGCGAAGGTACTTATATGGCTCTGCATTACGAAATTTGTTTGCGAATTCAAAATAATTTATTTCTTTGATAAATCCAAACTTCAAAATGAAAGACATGATTTACATTCTCAAATCATTATGTCATTGTGTGGTAATATATCTATGTGCCATGAAATAATTTTGATAAGAATTGCCAAAATTGTAGAATATTTTATTAGGTATACAGAGTGATTCGATCAAGGTTTTAAATATCAGGGGATGGAGAGAAAATAACGCCGTGATTTTTTTCCAAAAATTAAAAAATTGAAGAACTTTACGAAATTTGATTTTATAAATTATGAAATGATTTCATTTCTCCCTGGAGCAGATTACGGTAAAGTCAATTTTTCAATTTTTTTTGTGTTCAAAAAGTCTAATTTAAATCATATTCATATTTCGGCGGATTAGTATTAATTCGTTAAATTTGGGATTTCGAATCGTCAAAATTAAAACGAATTAGGGTTGTAAAAATTTTCCCAAAGAATAAAATTCCAGGAGGATTGTTTTCACGTCTATAGGCTGTAAATTCGGAATGAGGATAGGACAGTAGAAAAAGGAATGACGTTATGTTTCAAAGTTGCTCAGCAGGTGGTAAAATTTCGAAATTTTTTATTACGGTAATAAAATTTCAAGGTTTCTGATTTCATAATTTGGCTTCCAAGTCTGACGTCACATTTACTACTACAAATGCACATCATCAGTTTGTTTACTTTTTCAAAAGGGGGATTGCGAAAAAATTAACATTGATTCTTATGGGAGGTTTATAGTTTTTCCAATTTTTTTCATTTCTGATGTGTGTAATTCTTTTTGTTTTGACAATTTTGACTAATTTGATAGCTTAACTCGTCAAAATTATCAAAAAATAAAAAATTCAACACATCAAAACTGAGAAAAATTGAAAAAACGATTGAACTCCCATAAGAATCAATGTTAATTTTTTCGTTGATCCCCCTTTTGAAAAAGTACACAAATTGGTACATGAACTGGTATTCGCATTTGTAGTGGTGGATGACGTCAACTCAAGACTTGGAAGCCGAATACAGGGTGTCCATTCTCTGGAAAACCGAGAAAAGTCAGGGAATTTTGATTGTCTGGAAAAGTCAGGGAAAAGTCAGAGAATTTTGAAATTTTCTCTGTAATTCTTCGAAAATCCAAAAAAAGGATAAATAATTTAGAAAAATGTTTCTTTGCTTATTTTATTCTAAATTTTTCAAAAAATTTCCCCCTCGCTCCGCTCGGGCCAAATTATTGCATCTTATATCTGATTTTTTTATAACAGGCATCATAGCAGGTCACTTTTTTAGGGTGTTTGTAACTTTTTTCGACTTTGGTCACTAAAAGTCACTTTTTTCATCCAAAGGTCACTAAAAGTCATTTTTTTCCTCCCAAAGTCACATTTTTTTCGCATTTTCAAGCAAAAATTCAAAGTTTCACGTAAAAATTGATATTTTTCAAAATTCTTCAAGAAAAAAAATTAAAAGTTGATGATGGTTTTTCAAAAAAATGTTTCCCTCGCTTCGCTCGGGCAGTATTTCAATATAATTCTATTTCTAAATTTGGAAAAATTCTGTTTTTTCAAATCAGTAAAGTAATTGATTTCGAGTCCGTTCCCCATTTGACAGAATAAATCAATAATTTTGACTAAAATAATCAATCAAACAATATTGAAATATCACAGATTTTCAAATAAATTCATTTCACTGATTCAAAAAGGCGCAGTTTTACAAAAATTGACTGATTTAGATTTAGAGAGTAGATACCTAATACCTATATAGGTCATATATTAATTGTTTGTTCCAAAAATCTCGTCATTTTTCAATTTTTCTTTGCTCAAATCTGTATAAATAAATAAATTATGTATATCTGCCTCCTAAAGTACCACTAAAAAAAATTCGATTTTTAGATTACTTCATTTTTTCATTGAATTTTGACGCCCTCCCCCCACTTTTTTCTTGAATTCTCAGCTTTCTTTTTTTTAGCTACAGTGGTGGTGAAATAAAAAACCGGAACTTTTTACGAATTCCGGAACATTTTTGGGAACTTTTCAACATTAGAATTCGGCAATACTGTGTGTTATAAGCGTGATAAAATTATTATTTGTTTGCAGTTTTGACGACGGAATTTAATAAAATTATTCACGTCGTTTTAGTTTATCTTTAAAATGATTGCAGGACACTTTAAAAAAATTGCCTTCTCCCCCTCCCCCCCCCCATCTAAGAAATTGAATTTTTGGTTACATTTCGCTCATTTTTTGATTACTTTTGGTTAGGTACTTTAATTTTGCTGTGATACCTGGAATGAAATTATTCACGTCGTTTCAGTTGATTTATTTTTGAAATGTTTGCAAAAAAATACAAAAAATCCCCCCTCCCAAAAAAAACTGTAAAAATTTCCCCCGAAAAAATCGAATTTTTGGTTTCTTTCGGTCATTTTTTGGTCACTTTTGGTCATTTTTTGGTCACTTTTTTCTTTCTACAGAATTTGTTCAAAAATTAAAATCTCAAGTTTTTTGGAAACTTTTTGATGAGCTGTGATGAGAAAATGTTGAGAAAAAGGGAAGGGAATGGATAGAATTCGAATTTATTGATCATGTTTTGGAAAACATGAATGAGGAAAAAGTTGTGAATTTTTATCTTTTGATCTTTTTTTGCAAAAAATTTCGCCCTCCTTCGCTCGGGCATTTCCATAAAATGATTTATATTTCACCTCCTTATTGACTTTTTTATTTATTGATACAAATACAAACTAAAAAATGGTCGGAGGTTGTGTAAATTTATAAATTTGAGGCATGTGTTTCTCTTCTTTTTTGGGAGGGGGGATGAAATTTTTGAATTTTTTAGCCCGGAAAAATCCGAATTTTCATTCGCTTGATTTGGTAGACAATCTGGCATAATTTATTTCATTTTCAAAACTTAATTTTGCGTTGGAATAGTTAGTTTTTCCTTTTTATTTTAAATTATTTCTGTAGGTAATGAATTCGAATTTTCAAATTTTTGTGGCGAGGGGGAGTTGGATGGGTTCAAAACTTTTCAGAATTGAATTTGAATCTTTTTTTTGGCCCAAAGAGAAGCATCTAAAAATTTCGTAAAAAGTTCCTAGTGATTTTGAAAAAAAAAAAAGATCGATATATTTTGTATCATTCTTAAGCAAAATTCGGAATGTAAGTACATCACGTGAAAAATTACTCCCCCCCCCCTCCGCTTCACGAATATCATATTTAAAAGGTCTGGAAAAATTCGAAAAATTAGTCTGGAAAACCTGGAAAAGTCAGGGAAAATGATTCCTGAGATATAATGGACACCCTGTAATAGGATAGTTTAGGTCACGTATTCGATAACAATGGGACAATAGAAAAAGGTTTTATAGCCCCCTGTCAAATGCCGACAATGGCGTCACGTTTCACAGCTGCTCAGCAGGTGGTAAAATTTTGAAAATTTTTATTGGGGTAGTAAATTGAAAGGTTTCCGAATTTACGTTTGTTGAATTTAGGTCACGTACTCGATAACAATAGGACAATATAAATAGAGGTTTTATGGCCCTATGCTGATAATTGACAAAAGCATCACGTCTCACAGCTGCTCAGCAGGTGGTAAAATTTTGAAATTTTTTATTGGGGTAATAAATCTTCAGGTTTTCAATTTTACAGTAGCTTAGTTTGTGTCACGTTTTGAATTTAAATGAGGACTATGAAACCTTTGGAGTCTTTTGTTTTTTTTTTTTAGTAAGAGGGGGGAAGGTTTTCACTATCCTTTCCCCTCTCTTTGAGGGTTTACTTCCGAGGTTGTTTATTGTTACTTGTTTCTCCGTCAGTATATTTTTAGCTGTCGAGGCAAGAGGACGAGTTTTGTGATTTGGTGCCTTTCTGTTTCGTGTTGAATATTGTTTCGTGAGTCTAAATAGTGAAATACTTTTTTGGTTGCATGTATCTAGCAATTTTAATTTATCCTTGAGGTAATTCATGTACCTACAGTAAATTTAATCTGCTTCCGGTATCCAGATAGGAGGTTGAAGATGAATTGCGAATGGAATTTCTTGGCATGAATGTGAATGGTAAGAATAATTCTTTCCTTGTTTGCTTTTGTACAAGATGGCCCAAAAGTTTCGGAACGCAATGCTTTTTTTTCGTATTTTAGAGAAGAATCTTTCGTCCACAATTCCAAAACTCGTATCATAAGCCACTATTAAGAATTTTTTTTGAAAGTATAAAAATCGAAATTATCAAGATTTTTTCTTTTCCCTCAGAATTTTTTCAACCCTAGTATATTTTTTGACCCTTGAGATTTTTTCCCAAAATATTTTTCAACTCTTAAATTTTTTCGACTTCAATGAAATTTTTTCTCTACTGTGAAATTTCTTCCTCGAAATTTTTTCTCAACCCTGAAATTTTTTCATCTCTGGTATTTTTTTCCAAAATACGTAAGTACGTTTTATTCCACCCCAGAACTTTTTTTCAATATATTTTTCAACACTAAAATTTTTACTCAATTTTTTTTATTTCGCAAGATTTCTTTTCAAAGTCCCAATTCGTTCTACACCTAATGATTTTTTTCAGCTTCGTGACTTTTTTCTTCACTTTTCATTTGCTAAATTTTTTTCAACTCTAAAATTTTTCCATTTACTAATATTTTTTCCAACTGTCAACCCTAAGATTCCATGTTTGAATTCTCTTGAAGTTTTTTATCTCGCGTTTCTCAAATTTTTTTACAATCCAAATTTTTTCATTATAAAAATTTGAGAGTTGGAAAACAGTACGAGAAAATTTTTTGGAACTAATAACAAAATATCAAAAATTGGAAACATTTCGAGAAGAAATTTTATAATAGAGAAGATTCTTTATGGGAATTGGTTGAAATTTGAAAAAAAATTGAAATACAATTTTACAATAGAATTGAAAAATATTAAGAAAAAATATGTATTGTTGAAAACTAATAAGAAAAACTTCTGAAGAAATTTTGGAGTTGAGAAAAATCTAGAGAAAAAAACGGAGTTGAAAATAGTTTTAAGAAAACCATTACCTGAGAATTTTTTTTATAAAAAAATGTCATTGTTAAAAGAAATTCATAACGCTTGAAAAAAGTGTAAAGAATAGAAATGAAATAAATTCTGGGAGAAAAATTACTGCGAGTTTTTGAGAAAAAATCTCGAATTGGAAAATAATCCGAGAAAAAAATTTGAATAGGAAATTAAAATTTTATTTTTAAATTTTAGATTATTATTTTCATCGGTAGAATTATTTTCTCAAGAATTTTCTCAAATTGAAAAATAGTTATGAACAATCTTATTCTACGTGTGATTTCCTATCAGAAGGTTTTTTTGTTTTTTCAAAAACACTCGCTTCCTTGGCCAAAAATTAAGGGTAAAAAACGCCTATTTTTCAACAATTTACAGCATTTTTTGAAAGAATCGAAACTTTTGTGAATATCTCTTCAAATAAGCCTCAAAATGAAAAAAAATGGTTGTGAACAATCATGTTCTACGTGTAATTTCCTGTCAGATAGGTTCATTTTTTTCGAAAACATCCACTTCTTTGCCCAAAAATTGGGGGTGGAAAACGTCTATTTTTCCAATACTTACAGTACTTTTGGAAAATATGGAAATACGAAGCTGAAAATATTGTTTTTGAATCCTTACGACGCAAAGAAATGTATCGTATCACCAATAAAAAGCAATAACATCGCGTTTAAAGTATTTTTTATTTCCACAACCTCGATTTTTTAAATGCAGCATTCAATAACAAAAAAAAACCACTTATAATTAACGGTAGGTAGGGGTTGAAATTCTTGCGGTGACTTTTTCTGGAATCCTACCAGCATGCATCAAAAATTACTCTTCATTGGTATAATTTTGGGTACTTTCAACTTCGTATTTCCATCATTTCCAAAAATACTGTAAGTATTGGAAAAATAGGCGTCGAAAAAAAACGAACCTGTCTGACAGGAAATTACACGTAGAACATGATTGTTCATAACCATTTTTCCCATTTTGAGGCTTATTTGAGGAGATATTCACAAAAGTTTCGACTTTTTCAAAAAATGCTGTAAATTGTTGAAAAGTAGGTGTTTTTTACCCTTAATTTTTGGTCAAAGAAGTGAGTGTTTTTGAAAAAACAAAAAACTTTCTGATAGGAAATTACACGTAGAACGAGATTGTTCATAACTATTTTTCAATTTTGAGGCTTATTTGAGGAGATATTCACGAAAACCCGGTTTTTAGCAGAGATTTACCCCTCCCCTGGGGGTAACGGAGGGTTGTGAGGAAGTCCATTTTAGTATGTTGTGTAGTGAACCATTACGAACGTAAAACCCGAAAAAAAAAATCAGGATTCAATTTTTGAGGGGTTTGGTACATTTTTTCTCTCATTTGCCTGGACTACTGTGTTATTGGTGGATTTGTAATTTTGTGTTGAATTTTTGTGGCTTGTGATTTATTTTCATTTCGATATTTTATTTTTACCGGTTTAATCTTTTTTTTTACGTCGTGCTTTTTTTTTTGATCCCCCCCCACCCCTCAAACACTGTACAACCTTTCTTCCTAATATAATATACTTTTTCCACAGATGGGTAGTACACACCTGGCATCCTGACAAGTTCCTATTTTACCAATGGAGCTGCCGGAATGGAATGTTGATTGCCGTAATAGTGAGTGTTAATTAATTTTAATTCAGTTTCAAGGAATTACTGATTGGTTTGGTGTTTTTTTTTCGTTACTTTTTTCAGGTTGTTTTTTTCTACCAGTACTAAATATTTATTTTCGTTTTATATTGCCCAATTTTTTTATTTTTGTGTTTATGTTTTTAATAGGTATTTTTATTTCAACTTTTTTTCTTGTGTAGAATAAATCTCCAGTCAACAGTCAGGTGGCTGGTCATAGATTATTTCGATAGGTATAAATTTCAAGAATGAATTTCCAGTCTACAGTCAAGTCGCTGGTCATAGATGATTTCGATATAAATTTCATTATGATTTATGGTAAGTGTTTGGTTTAACGTTTGATTTTAATAAGTGATTGATTTGTTTTTTCAATTCGTCCGTTTCGTATTTTTTACTTCCATATCTTTTACTTTTTAAAAATTTTTTCAGGTACTAAGTACATGTAAGAAGTTTAAAATTGTATTGCATTATTATGGCGACGACGACGGTGAGTTATTTTGATTTTATTTTTAGTTTTTAAATTCCAACCACCAGTTTGGTAAATTTTTAAACGTGCTTTCTGGTGTTTTTTTTTCCTCCTCGAATATTGTATAATTTTTCGTCGCCTTTTTCCGCAGGTAAGAACCTGAGAAGTTTCTGCTTCGTTCCAGGAGCCGTTGGAATGAAATGTTGATTGCTTTAATGGTAAGTGTTTGATTTCTTTCAATTTTAATTTCAAGTGTTTCTTAAGTTTGGTGTTTTTTTTTTCATATTTTTAAATCTGGTGCCTACGTATGGTACCTATATTGTTTATTCCCTTTTGATATTGCCGAATTTTTCTATGTGTTTGCTTGTTTTTTATACCTACTGACTATTCTTTTTTTGAATATTGATGACCTCAATTGATTTGGTGTTTCTTTCAATTCGTGTTTTTTTTAGTGTTATTCTTATTTCGCAAGTAGCAGTGCTTACTTTTTCACGTAGAATAATTTTTTTTATTAACCTGTTTTACGTTTTATATCTTTTTAGGTAAAATGAATAATCCCTAATTCGTCTACGAAGAACTGTGAAAAGTACTAAGCCGTTGGTTAAAATATGATTTTAATGCAATTTTGTTGCAATATCATGGTAAATATTTACATAATTTTACTTTTAGGGAAGTACATAGTTTAGTTTTGGAGTTTTCAAATCATGTTTTTTTCTTGTTGCATAATTTTTTCTATTCACGTGTTCTACTTTAGGCGCTTTATTCGATTTTTTCCAATTACGAAGGTATATTTTCGTTCATTTTTTTTCTAATCACACAAAGGTATAGGTATATGTGAGCTTGAGCTTGGATATAGAAACCATTCTTAGGCATCAAAAATTGAATTTCGAGTTAAAGTTCTCCCTTGAAAATCCCAAAATCAGTGTCAACTCAAAAACCAATTTTTGACGCCTAAGAGTAGTTTCTATATCCAGGCTCACACATTTTTATTTTTCAGATATGACAAATGGTGTTTTTTCACATTGCATAATTGTTTTAATTTACGTGTTCTACTTTGCAGGTATTTTAATCAATTTTTTTAAATGTAAAAGTGTATTTCTTTCTTTTTCAGATGTGAAGTTTCTAATCTGTCAGTGAAATTGCCTTTTCGATGGAAATTTATCGCATTAACAAAATGTTCGATTCAATTCGAGTAAGTGTGCTTTTTTCGGTGTTTGCCTTTTTGTGTTTTTTCTAGCTGTATTTTTTGTTTTTTAATGAGTACTTACCTGTTTGTTTTTCAGATTGGAGTTTTTTGACTATTTTTTTTTGTGATTTCACAATTTTTATGCTGATGCATTTTTCCATTTTTCAAAATTGCTATGCTTTAACTAGTTTTATTTTTTATTTTCGACTCTCCTTTCATTTTATTGGTGTCGTTTCGTTTTTTTTTTAATTTTCATTGTTTACTTACTTGCGTTGTCTTTTTTTTCAAGAACGAGATCCTATTCAGTTAATTTTACTTATTGGCTATTTTTTTTTCTAATTTCATAATTTTTATGCCAATGTAATGGTTTTTTCATTTGTACTGTATCGAAAGTACGTTTTTTCATTGCTAATTTGCGGATCGGAAGTTCGCCTTTTCATTGTTGAGCTGTCAACACGGTTTTTAGTGTTTTTCGTGTTTACTTCCGCGTCCTAGTACGCGAAAGTAAACTTCCGCTCGTACGAACCGCACGAAGGCGTACGCTTTACGTAAAAGTACTAATTGATGATTTTGAGAAGTATAAATGAAAAATATCTTACAATATAAGCATCGGTAGTGAGCATTTTCATGACTCGCGTATTTTCTCACTCGCCTTCGGCTCGTTTCGCAAACTTACGCTCGTCATGAAAAGGCTCACTTCCGCTGCTTGTATAGTAATATACTATTTCAATGCGATGCTTTGACAATTTTGTTTTTTGAAATTATGTACTGTGGTGTTTTTCCGCTTTGGTGATGAACTTTTTAATTTTTGCTTTTTTTCAGGTGTACGTTCCTCTTCCTATTCCTCTTGATGGGATTGTTGAACCTAGAATTTTGCCAGTAGAATTTTCATGCTTAGATTGCGTTATTGTGTAAGTAAACTTATGAACTTTTTTTCAAAATTTTTTTATGCCAGATTGGGTCCAGTTTGGTGTTTTTCTTTCATTTAATGATAAATTGTTTCCATTTTTCGATATTTGATTTTTTTTACTCGCGTGTTCGTTTTTCTGTCAGGTGTTCACTTTCTGTTCTGATCGATTGAGGTACTCGGCTAACTTGGCTGTGTGCTAATTGACCGTCAGCAATCAGCATAGGTATGAAGAAAAGAGACTCTTGGATTTGTAGTTCAGGTAAAAAATATATTAATTAATTACGTACCTACGTGGATTATTTTTTGCTTTAATTTTAGAATAACGAATATAAGACCCAGCTATTTGCGTATTTATATTGCAGATTTTAGGGTTGATTTAATGAATTTTTGATTGCCCACTATGTACCTACCTGTGAATTATTTTGATATTTTAATCGTGTGCGTTTTGATTTTGTATGTTCCAGATGTTCAGACATGGTACTCGGAGGTCGGAGCATTCTCCATCTCTTGATTATTGACTAAGAACGTTCTTTTCGAAAATCATTCAGATTTTGAGAAAGTACAGGTATTTTAGCTGTTTCCTACTTTCCAATGCATGTACTTATTTTTCGCTGTGATTTATTGTTCATTTAATCGCAGAATTATTCAGATTCAAAGCTACGATGCAGATATGCCACCGAAAGAAAGAATTAACACGCAAGCGAAATTTTATTTGCATTGTTGCGAATGAATATATTTTTTTGATTTTTTAAAGACTTATAATTCGTTTCGATATTGTATTTAATTTAGAAATATTTTTTGTTTGCTCTTTTTTTTTTCAATACTAATTTTGTGTTTTTTTTTCAGGTAAGAGTTTTTGTAATCATCAGTGGAGTGGGTGGCCAGAAATATTGGTAGGTCTAGGTACGCAAGTTCGTTTCATTTTTCAACTGCCCAGTTTTAACCCGCAATCTGTCGTTTTTAGTTTCGTTTTTTCATTTAAATTTATGGAGCTATTTTTCTGAAAATGTTGCTTTATATCAATGTAATTTTATTTCAAAGTTTATAATTCGTAGTTCTTTTGCTTGGTTTACATTTTATAGGTTGAAAGAAAGATTCAGCTCGTAACGTACCGGTACCATGCGGAAGATCATAAATGGTTCAATAACAGGTACCTATGTGCAATTTTTTGCTATTTTGTTTAAGATTACATGCATGTACTTACTAACCAGATTTTTTTCTAGACATCCAGGAAAATAAAAGCACCAAAAACAAGTTTAATTAGGTACTGGGTAATAAATGAACTCGAAGAGCATCCTAGGTATGTAATGTACTATGTAGGTCTAGGTACCTAGCCTACCTATAGTTGTTTTTGAATTTCATACGTGTTTCTATCTGGTTTTTCAATATTCCATGAATTCCAGGTAATTACACTGCTTCTAATAATTTTTGAAAATTTTGGGCAGTTTTTAAAAGAAATTCAAATTTTTGAAAATTCGGGGGCGATTCTTTTCTTGCTTTGGGAAAAAGGAGATTGTTTTCGTTCTTACCAAAATGTAACTTTTGGAAAATTTCAGACAGCATCATGATTTTTAAATTTCAAAAAACATTTTAAACCAAATGTAAATTTTTGATATAATTAAAGTAATATAGAGTCTATATTACTTTAGATATAATTTTCACCGAAATTCTAAATTGAGAAACTTATCAGCTTGAAATTAAAATTTTGAAGTTTATGGCTTAGCAAAATTGAAATTCGAATTTTGGCAAAATTTTAGACTTTGCGTGATTTGGCAGGGTAATTAAGTTATGTTTAGGAGTCTTCATGTCTTTTTTTTCAAGAACGAGATCCCATTCAATTATTTTTACCTACTTATTGGCTATTTTTTTCTAATTTCATAATTTTTATGGTAATGTAATGTTCTTTTTTTGACAGGTTCGTTTTTTGAAATCTATGTATCTTTTTTGCCAATTTTGATTCTATAGTCTCATGTGGTTTTTTCCGCTTTAGTAATGAATTTTTCATTTTTTTCAGGTGTACGTTCTTCTTCCTATTTCTATTGATGGGGCTATTGAACCTAGAATTTTCATGCTTGGATTGCGTAATTTTATTGTGCAAGTAAATTTATGAATTTGTTTACAACATTTTTTTTCATGTCAGATTGGGTCTAGTTCGGTGTTTTTCTCATTTAATGATGAATTGTTTCCATTTTTCGACATTTGCAATTTTTTTTACTTACGTGTTCGTTTTTCTGTGAGGTTCATTTCCTGTCCTGATCGATTGAGATACTCTGCTAACTTGGCTGTGTGCTAATGACTGTCAGCATGGGTATGAAAAAAAGAGACTCTTGGATTTGTAGTTTAGTTAAGAAAGATATTAATTAATTACGAAACTACGTGGATTATTTTTTGCTTTAATTTTAGAATAATGAAATAATATGAATATACTTAAGTAGGTACTTGTGTATTAATATTGCAGATTTCAGTGTGGATTTAATGAATTTTCGATGTCCAGTATAGGTAGTATGTAGTACGTAGATGTACCTATACCTGTAAACTGTTTTTGATATTTTTTAATCGTGTGAGTTTTGATTTTGATAGTTTATTATTGTTGTATGTTCCAGATGTTCAGATATGGTACTCGACGCGGTCAAGTACTCGGAGCATTTTCCATCTCTTGATTATTGACTTAGGGCATTCTTTTTGAAAATCACTCAGATTTTGAGAAAGTAGTTTCCTACTTTCCAATGCATGTACTTATTTTTCGCAGTGATTTATTGTTCTTTTAATCGCAGAATTATTCAGATTCAAAGCTAGCTATGATGCAGATATGCCAGCAGAAGAAAGAATTAACACTCGAGCGAAATTTTATTTGCATTGGTACAATAATATTCTTTTTGGATTTTTTAAAGACTTTAATTGTATTTAATTTTAAAATATTTTTTATTAGCATTTTTTTCAATGCTAATTTTGTGTTTTTTTTTCAGGTACGAGTTTTTGTAAATCATCAGTGGAGCAGATGGCCAGAAATATTGGTAGGTACGTAAGTTCGTTTCATTTTTCAACTACTCAGTTTTAACCTGCCATCTGACGGTTTTTTTTCGTTTTTTATTTGAATTTATGGAGCTATTTTTCTGAAAATGTTGCTTTATATGAATGTCATTTTATTTTAAAATTTAATTTTGTAATTTTTTTCTCTTGATTTACCTTTTTTTAAATTTAAAGCAAGATTCAGCTCGTAACGTACCATGCGGAAGATCATAAATGGTTCGATAACAGGTACCTATGTGCAATTTTTTTCAAATTTTTTTGTCTGTTTTTTCAATAATCCTCTTAATTCCAGTCACATTGGTTCTAATTCAAATCACCAACGCAGAGCGATAAGAAAAATACCCCTGGATTGTAAGTAATAATTTGATTTAATAATTTTGATGTATAATTTCTGTAATTCGTGTATTTGGTGACTACCTAGTTATTTTTCTTTCATTTTAAATGCTTTTTCGTACTTCTATTTGATTTTTGTTTCAGTCGCTTTAAATACTTACTTCAACAGAATCGTTTTATATTCGTTTTTTTTGTTGAAAAATTTCGGCAGAAGAAGATTTGCAAATTTTTGAACAGCTGAGATAATAATCTTGAAGTTCTAGATACCTAGGTACCTAGCTACCTACCTACTTAAACCAATATTTTTCCTCAATTTCGTAAGCTTTAATTTTTCTAATTCATCTGTAGGTACTATTTTTAATCACGTAGCAACATAACGTATTTGTTTTTTTTTTTGTTTTTTTCAGGTGTGACTGGATTTTAATCCTTCTCGTGCTATGTAGTTATAACACCGAAGTATACATCGCGAAGAAGCTTGATTGCTGTTGTTTTGAAAAAGATCAGTAAAATAATGAATCGTCGACGTACACGAATGTGACGGTAATTACTCATTGTTTGAAAAGAGGCCCCTGAATGGGAGTAGGATCTGGTTCCTACTTCAACTCCTGGTCGCACGTCCACGTCGTAGGGGCTGGGACCTCGCTGAACTCGAGTTCAGCGTGCTAACGCGACAGGGGGGTGTGCTAGAGATATTCTCTAGCATGCTGGGTTAAAATTTTCGAAATTGCGGTGATCAGAAAACATCCAAATTTTGGAAAAATTTTCAACGAAATTCAGATTTTTTAAAATTTGGGGAGATTTTTTTCTTACATTGGGAAATTTAGGGAGAATTTTTTTCGTATTTGACAAAATGTAAATTTTATGGTATTTCAGTCAAAATTACGATTTTTGAATACTGAGGGAAATTTCAAACCAAATGTAAATTTTTGATATAATTTTCAGCAAAATTCTTGATTTTGGAAAATTTTGGGCATTTTTTTAAACGAAATTCAAATTTTTGAAAATTTAGTGGGAATTTTTTCGTAATTGACAAAATGTAAATTTTGGGGAATTTCAGTCAAAATATTACGATTTTTGAATATTGAGAGAAATTTTAAACCAAATGTAAATTTTTGATAAAATTTTCAGCAAAATTCTTGATTTTAGAAAATTTTAAAACGAAATTCAGATTTTTTATTTGGGGAGATTTTTTTCTTACTTTGGGAAATTTAGGCAGAATTTTTTTCGTACTTGGTAAAATGTAAATTTTGGAAAATTTCAGACAAAATTACGATTTTTGAGAAAAATTCTAAACCAAATGTAAATTTTCGATATAATTTTCACAGAATTTCTAAATTGAGAAACTTTTATCAGCTTGAAATTAAAATTTTGAAATTTATGGCTTAGCAAAACTGAAATTCTAATTTTGGCAAAATTTTGGACTTGGGGTGGTTTGGCAGGGTAACTAAGTTATGTTTAGGAGTCTTCATGCAGGGTCACCCTAATACACCTCTGTATCGGGTTACCCTGCATGAGTTGGATCTTGCAATGCGAATTTTGCAACATAGAAAGCGGAAGCCTTTATCGTTGCATTCTTCTCATTGTAAGATCAGGGTTGTCGTAATCGTAGGTGTAGGGATGCTGTGACCTACGTTCCTTTTCAACGACCCTGTGGCTAGGGCCAAGGATTTGATCCCCATATCTACCTTGGTCTTGGCTGGGACGTTGTTTGGAATACTAGCTCGTTGGGTAATTAGGCGTCGTGTCTTTAATGCTTTAAAAATTGAATATGGTCCGACCCGGACGCTCTTTTTAGTATCTTAAAAACAGCACTTTTTATCGAAAAATCGAAGAAAATTAATGAAAGTGAAAGTGTGCAAATAGAAAGTGAAAGTTATATTTTTATGATACTAAACAGACCGTCCGGGTCCGGCCATCTTCAGATTTTGCTCAACGCAGGTAAAAAGACAAAGACACCTGATTGCGCAACGAGCCACGTAATGCCCTCCATCCCGGATTTGCAAAGGTAGATATGGGGATCAATGACCCTCGACAAAGGCACAAGATTTCGCGCATTACGCAGGTCATAAGACATCCCTACAACTATCAATAAGACAAAGCCCTGATCCGGTAAGAGTAAAAGTGCACCGGCAAACGTTACACAATTCACTTACCGAGACCAACTCATGCAGGGTAACCCGATACTAACGAAAGTATTAGGATGACCCTGCATGAGACGACTCCTAACACAACTTACCTGCGTTACCAATTTCGCCCACGACCAAAACTCGAATTTTGCTCCCATCCAAATTTTCAAAAACCAAAATTACCTTCCAAGATTTTTAATACTGTTTCTACCAAACCGAAATCACCGAAATTTTGAAGTTTTTAAACCAGCATGCTAGAGAATATCTTTAGCACGCCCCCCTTCCGCGTTAGCACACCGAACTCAAGTCCGGCGAGGTCCCAGCCCCTACGACGTGGACGTGCGACTAGGAGTTGAAGCAAGAAATAGATCTTGCTCCCATTCAGGGGCCATTCAAATATAAATTATTGCCTTGAAAATGAAAATTTGTAAGAATAAATTTCTTAATTTATATGTATTTGTTTCATTAATGAAATTTTCAGGCAATTTTGGCGAATTAACGAAGTACGAGTGAAAAAACACAATTTACTTACATTATTGGAAGATCTTCCTCGGTATTTCGATATTCGACTCATCTCGACTTTGATTCTTCGAAAACTGAAACAGAATATTAGAATTAGAATTAAGCAAATTATACGAGTACAGAAAAAAAAATCACACAAAAAGAAACTCGTAAGAGGAGTCTAAATTCGTATCAATGGATAAATTAAGCGAGTAAGTATAAAATTGATTAAGTTAAACCATTCGGGCAAGAAATTGAAATTTACTCATTCCCTAGCAGGGGTAAAAAAAAAAACAAAAAAACTTGCACGTATTAAAAAAGTTATTATGTAGTTACGAATTGAAAGAAAAATAAACTCACCAATTCAAGAATTTTTTCAGGAATAGAACCAGTGCTTTTTTACAACAGAATAATTCCCCAGCAGATCTAAAAAATAAATTGAATAGGTAAAAAGTGCCAAACGAACAGTAAAAATAACAAACTAAACTAAATTCTCTTTCAAACTTGATTTAACAAAATGTAAAATGATACAGGATGATTAATTGACCTCCAGAATCCAGACAATGAAACGAAAAAATCCAGGTTTTTTTCACATTTAATTGATGAAAATTATCAACAGAGGAATTTTTTTGCTTTTGATGACAATTATGAAAAAAATGAGTTTTTTATTTTGCTGTCTGGGGTTCAATTAATCAACCTGCATTTAAAAAAAAAAGGTAGCCGCTTACTCAATTCAGGAAAATTTCCAAACTGTTCAAAATTCTACGTACTTACTTACATTACGAGCACTTCGGTACTAAATCAGGTGTCGTAAACTTACTCCAGGGAAGGACGATGTCAGTTCGTGCGGTTCACTGTTCAGATTTTTTCAAACTAAACTTTTTTTAATTGATTTTTTTTTCAAATTTTCCCCAACCCTAAAATTATTTCTAAATTTAGAAATTTTTGTCCTATATTTTTCTGGCCTTGAAATTTTTTCCAATTTGTTCCCGCTCTAAAATTTTTCCTTAAAAGTGTTTCTCCTTTCTTGAAAATGTAGTAGTGGCATTTATTTTTTATTTGAATTGTATGGTCGATACTTAATGAAGAAGTCGTCATTTTCAAGGAAAACTACGTTCAATCTTCAAAATTGTAATTTTTGAATACCGGGTGCTTGATTAATTCTGGGGTCTGGCTCCCCGCATACTTTTTATGTCAAAAATCGTAAGTTGGCAATACTTCTTTTAATTAAACAAATCGAACGAAGTGTTGCCAACTTACGATTTTGACCTAAAAAGTATCGCGGGGAGCCAGAATTAATCGAGCACCCGGTATGTTACTGATTTACCTACCTGAATTTGTTTTTGATTGACTCATGAATCATAATAGTAAATTTTGATATAATGGTTAAGTGGCAACGATTAGAACCATGCAGTCAATTCATAAATTCGTTGTAATTGAATATTACACATTATAATTTCCGATTATCCAGTATCCACATAGAACCCTTTACGTCAACATTTGATAAAGCGATAAGTAATTACTTTTTTCGATTAACATAACCCTTTCAGTAAAGGATGTCTCCAAATAACTGCTATCAATGCAAATTATAAAATCCGAAATCTGATAAACTATGACATTGGTAGGTACAATCATTTCCGAAAATTAATGATTCCATAAAAGATATAAACTTTATTAACACACATGCAATAATCGTAAATTAAGGCATTGATAATTCTTTCTGGAGATTAGAACCTGACTGATAAATTTTACTCAGAAGTGTGTAATGCCGTCATTGAATGAAGCAAAACAGTTCCACTTTTAAAGTTCCAAATTTCCGATAAAGCGACTAATATAAAATAAAAAAATTAGAAATGTGACGCTTCTGAAAATTCCTCTAGGCAGAATAGAATTCACAATTTTATAAACATCCCATCGCTGGGAAATAAATTTGCCTAATATTAGATTCCCATTTTCTCCCTTGAGCAGAATAAAACACCACCACACACCTTTTTTTATTTGAACACAAATCGCGACGAAACTAAAATATTACGTCGCAGTTGAAGCTTTACATTAAAGACTACATTGAATAAAAAAGTACAAATCATTGAAATCTTATGCTAAACAATCGATCGAATTAAATTCATAACCAACTGCAAACAAAATAGAGCACAAGAGAAAGGTTGATAACAGAACTTTCATATCACTATGGTATTCGTACCTATTTCGGTACTCAATAAATTTAAAACTATAGGTAGGCAAGACTCAAAAATAACTACGTATTTGCAATGTTCCAACTTGGTTGATTTTTTCCAAAAAAAAAATTGCAAGATAATTTTGAAAAATAAATACGAAGGGTCAGAGATGTAAAAATACGGTATTTTATTTTTTCGGTATTATACGGCGGTATTATACGTATAATACCGTATAATACGGTATTTTAATGGTAATTTATTCTAACTCAAACTCCTACTCCAACCCTATTTTTCCACTGTGCGCATGCGCAGAGGAAATGAGCACATAATAATGGGGTAAAATACCGAAAATTACAAAATTATCATTAAAAATGTCTCAAACTTACATAAAATTTTTAATTTTTCGAAATTTCTTCGAGCACACACTGATTTTTAGGGGATTTTGATCAAAATTTAATAAAATGTGTATTATACGGTATAATACGGTATTTTATTTTTGTATAATACGGTATTATACGCGTATTATACAGCTGTATTATACGTGAATAAAATACCTTACATCTCTGCGAAGGGTACATTTTAAGTAAATTAAATTATATCAATCAACAGGTAGATGTGATCGTGAGAGGGAGGGGGGCAATGAAATTGAATTTTAATGATGAATACGTTATTTTAACGGCACTAAAAATATGATACAAAATTCAAATGCCACAAAATCAAAACACAATAATCTATCAAAAAAAAGTTATGTGAAAAATGTTCTAAAACCATTTCAAGCAAAAAATTCAGTAATTAGCATTGGCCGGATGGACACAAAAATTAAAAAATTTGCGTAAATGTGAGCGAAAAACTTACAAAAATAAATGTAAATTAATTAAATACAACGTAGGTAGATAAATATAAGAGGAGTGATTTTTCATAAATTACAATGACTGGGTATTTACACATACAAAAAAAAAACACAAATATCAAACTAAGTATATCTAATATAAAAATACAAAATTTCGAAAAAAGGGAAAATCTGAACGACTCTCGGAAATTGGTACCCCATTTTTTCAAAATTTCACCACTTGAAGAAACAATATTTAAAACAATATGCTAAATTAATGAAAACATAACAGAAATTGTCCAAAAATCAACAAAATTTGGAAAAAAATTTGTCACAATCCCACTTTAATAGTGAAAAATGACTAAAAAAAAATTATTAAATTGCCAAAATAGGTCATTTCTAAAATCCGAACAGTGAAATAATTTCGGATCAAAAACTAACTCCCATATTCATACCAAGAATGAAAAAAAAAAATAATAATTTTTATCAAAAAATCCCAAATTTGCCCCATATTGGTATTCAAGAAAGAATCAATTTTTTTAAAAGAAAATTTCAAATAATGCAGACGAACGTTGCAGCGGACAACATCGCACCTTTAATTACAACAAAGATCGTTCAAGGAACCCGGATCAACACACCACTGGCTCGTTCCATAAGCCTGGGATGTTGAAAAATTCAACAATGAGGCCACTACACACCATCTCACTTTCAATGTTGCGGAGACCCTAAAAGACTGCAACAAAAAGACCGAGGCAAGCCTGGTCCTCAGGGCAAGGTATAAAGCACCCATAAGCCCTTGTAACGCCGTGAAAGTATACTAGGTCATAGATTGAGAATACCAAGTATTCTTAATCTATGGACTAGATACTCACGCGAAGTTACAGGACCATTGCGGGTAGCCAACCTATCCCCTTTGACAGGCCGGAACTGTAACCCCGTATCATCAAACTCCGCGGACGGCTCGGTCGTCAAATACGAGATTCTACGTGCTAAACGAGTCTGGAATCCCACGCACTCCCTTTATCCACCGAATTGCGGAGAATCCGTTAACATGGCATGCGGAGGAGTGAGCAAACCGGCTACCGCAGCGTATCGTACAACAACGCCAACGATAGACCCAGACATTTGCAGGGGATTCCTTGTCTCCCCAATGCACCGTCGCTCGATGCACCAAGTTGCAGACCCGCGATTTCTGAAATCTCTGATCTGCGAATAGCAACCGCTTAATCCAAAATTACTCCAAAAAAGGGACAAAGCTCAACATTATCGGCATATCCGGCAAACCGACAAAGAGAACTGCACAACTTTCTTTTTGAAAGTTGTGATCTTTTATGGGAGCCAAGCTCAGGCCAGAGATGAAAAGATTAAATTTAGCATTACCAGCCCAAGTGGTGATGCAGTGACGGCCACAAGCACCGAACTGGTAAAGGTGGACAGACAAGACAGAACTTACAAGTCAGGTATCACGATCAATTGATCAATATCATCATTTATTTGTGTTGTAGCGCTTTCAAAAGCCAAACTGTTAGGTTTGGTATTCTTAGCGGCTGTTTCTTCTTTATGGGAACTATCACCGTCGGATTTCTCCTAACGGCGAATCATTCCCATTCAGCTGGGCTCCTTTGATTCTGGTTCTTGATTTTTGCCTGGAATATCGGCGCCGATATGACCCCTGTTACCTATATCCTCGTACAATCTCACATCTCTGAGAATTTTCGAACCTTTGACCAGCGATTCGAACGACCTTTGATTGTAATTAATACATGCTATGCCGACCGCCCCTCAATACCCTTCGTTCTATACGACCCTGGCATGCCGCGCAACCCGAGATACTCGGTACGATCGCACCAGGCATCGTAGAAAACTCGGGGCCTCTTCCGGTGTCCGCAGATACAGACACCGGCGCCTAGAAATTTTACCCACAGCATACGCTTCTATCCACAGTACTGAGCCTACTGTGAAAGAATACCTGAGGGCTCTCTTGCGATCAACAAGGCCGGCCGGGGCCCAGAGATCAAGAGACCACAGCCACCCCCGATCCATGTTTGGAGCTGACTTGCCGTGGGGTTCCCAGTTACTGGGCACGATCGCGCCAGACATCCTCAGAATCCAAAGGTTTCACCAATGCCATTCGACATTGATATTCTCTGACTAAGCCACCTACCCTCTACCCACCATTTTGCCAAAGTTGTTTCCTAACCCTTCCCAAAACCCTAAGAAAAACTACTTCCTAGAAACTGATTTTTTAAAAATACAAAAATATGAAAATCCCACCGAAAATTTCATATCATAATAAATTAGTAATGAAAAATAATTTGCTTAATTTTTACAAATGTCCCCTGAAAGAAAATATCCTCCTTCCTCAATAAAATTCACCAAAAAATGCCCCTTATCCTATTCAGAACCTCGGAAAGGGGGAATACTTAATAAATTAATACTAAACGTAATACACAATAATGAAAAATCAAGCAAAAAAATAAAAATCTAGTTCTCCTAAACACGTTGATGAAAAAAACTAATCTAGCTGAATATCAACAACATCCGAATATCTAGACAATACTTTGACAACAGTACTTCGCTTTCATATGATCGATGAAATTTCACCATTGGCTTTCACTCTTTCAGGAACGTTGACCAATATCCACCAGTCATTAGGCTCAATAATCATCTGGAATAGGGATCTGTCAAAAAAAAAAAAAATCTTAAATATACACTTCTTATAATTAACTAGATACATTTTACCTATCAATAACATGCAATATTTTGATCGCAGATTATGAATGCTGAAAACGAAAAAAACTCGTTGCTATTTAGAGAAAAAATCCCCTACAGATATAATTACTAACTTATCAAACACCGAGGAAATAATTTAATAAAGTACATATTTTCATTGAAAAACGACAAAAAAATTTCAACACCCCTTCTCTTTTTTCAAAATAATTTTCCCTCCCTTTTTCACATTTCACAGAATTCGAACACATTTTTACAAAATTTCCAGACCTATGTAAATCCAATTACACTTCGACCTCAGGTCTTCAGACTACCCTCAAGATTTTTTAACGAGCTTCTCCTATCCTGGCAAAACTGCTGTTGCATTTCTAAAAATTACAATAGTCAATTTTCTGAAAATTAAAGAATCTCTCGAATCTTGGACAATTTTTTTACCAATAAGATTTCCAAAAGTGGAATAATTTTCTGAAAATTTCACGATTTCACAAAAATTTCAGTTTACCAAAAAATGGGCAGGTAATTTTCTTTAAAAATTAATTATCTTGAAAAACTGGAGAATTTTACGAAAATCAAATAATATTTTTCTAAACATTGTATGTTTTCCCGAACACTGAACAATTTTACCAAAGAAAGAAAATATTGGAAAAGTACAATTTAAAAAATTCGGACCATTTTACAAACATTGAGGTTTTCTATAATAACAACCATCAGAAGTAGAGGTCTTTTGAAAAAAAAAAAACTTGAATATGCACTTAGTAAGAAAAAATTACTTCTACGAAATCAATCAGAATACAAAAGTACTCGAACCACAGAAAATCATAAAAATACCCATTCAAGACAGAAAATTTTCTATAAAATTTCCAATAAAACATTGGCCCCTGATTGTTTCCTACTTCCGAAATAAAATTCACCAAAAATTGCCTCCTATTTTCATTCAAAATCTCGAGGCAAAATCCTCCAATTAAATAATGTCGAATGAAATACACTTTTATGAAAAATCAACCGAAATCTATCGCCAATACGAATGAGACAAAAATTTCAAACATCTACAACACGTTTCACACAATGAGTACAAAACAACATAGGTAATCACAATGGTCAAAATTCAGTCACAGTTTCGCTTAATCCATTAGAAAAATTATTAACTACTTTAGTTCAATATACTGAGCAATCAAAATGAAAAGCCAAAGCGATTATGGATGAAATTCCCCAAAAAATTCAACTCTCCGTGTTCTAAAACAACTATAAACTGAAATGTATTCGGAAACATACTCAATCGTTTTTCTTTCTTCAATACCTATGTATACAAGTGAAGGTATTTTCCAAACGAAACCAAAGCAGAAAATCATTTCACTAAAATTGAATGATCCAAAACCGAACGGAAAAACAGACTAGAAATATACACTAGAAACTCACCATGGTATATATAGTTTCGTGAAAGATGGTACTCAACAGGGCAATGAAAACGGGCCAACATTTTAAAATTATTGACAATCATGTTTGCAACTTCGACTTTTGTGGCAATTTCTTCTCAGCAACAAATTCGGAATTTCGATCAACTCGAATCATTTCTCAAACCGGTCAGCTCCATCACATTGATTTTCAATTCGGCTCGACGAAATTGATGGATATTTTATATGAAACAAAAATAATCAACACTTAACAACATGATACATAAAATAGTACGTAATTTAAAAATAGAAAATAATGTATCCTAACAGATGAAATTATGACTAATTCTGATCATTGGGAAAATAATACACTTTTTTAAAATTAAATTACAAATAGGGAAATTTTACGAAGGGTAGAAGATAAAATAGAATAGAAATCCTAAAAAAAAACCTCTTCTTTCATTTACAAAAATATGAATTCACACAAATTAAATATGAACATTTCCACTAGAAAAATTTGGCATTAATACAGACAAAAATTATTTAAAATTTCGGTAATTTTTCCAAGTTCGTGGTACCTACTTGAAATTACAAGAATATTTCACCCAGTGAGAATTCAAACCACTTTTAAATATCAACTTAAAATGGAAAATAAATCTAATTCAGATCATTTTGAACCCAGAAAGCATCAATTTTGTACCAAAAACCACCAATTTTCCCTCTTATTTTTTCAAAACAGTCAAACTCAACCCCTTTTTCAAAATTTAGAAAACCAAAAATGGAAATGTCTTGGTCAATAGGAGACGACCCGTTGCAGCGAACAACATCGCACCTTTAATTACAACAAAGATCGTTCAAGGAACCCGGATCAACACACCACTGGCTCGTTCCATAAGCCTGGGATGTTGAAAAATTCAACAATGAGGCCACTACACACCATCTCACTTTCAATGTTGCGGAGACCCTAAAAGACTGCAACAAAAAGACCGAGGCAAGCCTGGTCCTCAGGGCAAGGTATAAAGCACCCATAAGCCCTTGTAACGCCGTGAAAGTATACTAGGTCATAGATTGAGAATACCAAGTATTCTTAATCTATGGACTAGATACTCACGCGAAGTTACAGGACCATTGCGGGTAGCCAACCTATCCCCTTTGACAGGCCGGAACTGTAACCCCGTATCATCAAACTCCGCGGACGGCTCGGTCGTCAAATACGAGATTCTACGTGCTAAACGAGTCTGGAATCCCACGCACTCCCTTTATCCACCGAATTGCGGAGAATCCGTTAACATGGCATGCGGAGGAGTGAGCAAACCGGCTACCGCAGCGTATCGTACAACAACGCCAACGATAGACCCAGACATTTGCAGGGGATTCCTTGTCTCCCCAATGCACCGTCGCTCGATGCACCAAGTTGCAGACCCGCGATTTCTGAAATCTCTGATCTGCGAATAGCAACCGCTTAATCCAAAATTACTCCAAAAAAGGGACAAAGCTCAACATTATCGGCATATCCGGCAAACCGACAAAGAGAACTGCACAACTTTCTTTTTGAAAGTTGTGATCTTTTATGGGAGCCAAGCTCAGGCCAGAGATGAAAAGATTAAATTTAGCATTACCAGCCCAAGTGGTGATGCAGTGACGGCCACAAGCACCGAACTGGTAAAGGTGGACAGACAAGACAGAACTTACAAGTCAGGTATCACGATCAATTGATCAATATCATCATTTATTTGTGTTGTAGCGCTTTCAAAAGCCAAACTGTTAGGTTTGGTATTCTTAGCGGCTGTTTCTTCTTTATGGGAACTATCACCATCGGATTTCTCCTAACGGCGAATCATTCCCATTCAGCTGGGCTCCTTTGATTCTGGTTCTTGATTTTTGCCTGGAATATCGGCGCCGATATGACCCCTGTTACCTATATCCTCGTACAATCTCACATCTCTGAGAATTTTCGAACCTTTGACCAGCGATTCGAACGACCTTTGATTGTAATTAATACATGCTATGCCGACCGCCCCTCAATACCCTTCGTTCTATACGACCCTGGCATGCCGCGCAACCCGAGATACTCGGTACGATCGCACCAGGCATCGTAGAAAACTCGGGGCCTCTTCCGGTGTCCGCAGATACAGACACCGGCGCCTAGAAATTTTACCCACAGCATACGCTTCTATCCACAGTACTGAGCCTACTGTGAAAGAATACCTGAGGGCTCTCTTGCGATCAACAAGGCCGGCCGGGGCCCAGAGATCAAGAGACCACAGCCACCCCCGATCCATGTTTGGAGCTGACTTGCCGTGGGGTTCCCAGTTACTGGGCACGATCGCGCCAGACATCCTCAGAATCCAAAGGTTTCACCAATGCCATTCGACATTGATATTCTCTGACTAAGCCACCTACCCTCTACCCACCATTTTGCCAAAGTTGTTTCCTATCTATGCCCAAACCCCCGCAGTGAGAAAAAATTACTTCTAAGAAATCAATCAGAATACAAAAGTACTCGAACCACAGAAAATCATAAAAATACCCGTTCAAGACAGAAAATTTTCTATAAAATTTCCAATAAAACATCGGTCCCTGATTGTTTCCTACTTCCGAAATAAAATTCACCAAAAATTGCCTCCTATTTTCATCCAAAATCTCGAGGCAAAATCCTCCAATTAAATAATGTCGAATGAAATACACTTTTATGAAAAATCGACCAAAATCTATCGCCAATACTAATGAGACAAAAATTTCAAACATCAACAACACGTTTCACACAATGAGTACAAAACAACATATTCGCAATGATCAAAATTCAGTCAGAGTTTCGCTAAATCCATTAAAAAAAATTGATAACAAATTTAGTTCAATATTACTGAGCAATCAAAATGAAAGGCAAAGCGATTGTGGATGAAATTATCAAAAACGCACAATTGTGAAAAGGAGAGGAAAAAATAAAACTATCGCGAATATGAACAAGAAAATTTCAGATACCTATCGGTATCATGATTCATATCGCTCATGGGAACAAAAAAATCATATCAAAATAGCCAAAATTCGGTCACAGGTTTGCTAAACACATTTAAAAAAAATTACCTAATAACTAATTGAGCTTAATACTAAGCAACGAAAATGAAAAAGCAAAACGATTATTGATATGGATGAAATTATGAAAAAATCTCAACTCTCAATGTTCTAAAATGATTAAACTGAAATGTATAAATCAATTGAACAACTACATAGTGCAGTATTCGAACAGGTTCGGCATTAGCAACATCCAATTATTAAATCTGTAATAATAATTAATACCTAATTTATGAATACCTTAAAAAAATGAAATCGTAATTTTAAAAGCACACCAGTCAGGCAAATTTCATCTTAAAATATCGCTGGAAAATAAATTTTTCAACGACGTATTCGGAAAAATATTCAATTGTTGAAACTCGATCTCAAAATATCATCCAGCCACAAATTCGTAAACACATACACTTCAATATAGGTACCTACATTGTATTTTTCAACATAATTGCCTTTTTTCCTTAAATAGTTATACTGTCGGTGTTTTTCAGATGAAACCAAGGTAGCAAATCATTTCACTGACAGAAAATGATCTAAAACCGAATGGAAAATTATACTAGAAATATACAACAGACACTCACCATCGCATTTATCGTTTCATGGTAGGTGGTATTCAGCAGAACTATGATTTTTACTCGATTCTTCGCAGCATTTCACTGTAAAAAACAAAAAACGAATTAATTGACAGATACAGATATACTCGTAATTACGGGCTCATCAGACAATGAAAGCAGAAAAAAATTGATTAAAAATACAAAAATTTGAATATCAGAGCGAAAACGTAAAAACATCGTGTACACAAAGGATGAAAATTCTATAAAATTGGTAATAAAAAGCAAGTCACAAAATCGTCAAACATGGCATGTACCCCCCCCCCCTGATTCTTCAATGAAATTCGCCAGATATCGTGTACGCGAAAAGTCTATAAAATTTAAAATATAGAATGAGTCAGAAAATCTTCAACCTTGGCCTCTGATTGTATCCCCCTTCTTCAATGAAATTCACCAAAAATGGTTTCCTATTTCCATCTAGAATCTCAGAGGAGCAGGAGGAAAAGATACTTCAATTAAATAAAACTAATGCAAAAATACACACAGTCGTGCAAAGTCAGTATTTCTCAATGCGCTGAAAAAAAACCTAATTGAGCTGAATATTAACATCATCCCGAGTACCAAAATTTCTAATAGTAGACAATAATTTGCCAACAGCACTTTGCTTTCATAGAAATGATCAATAAAATTTATAATTTTCTCAAATTTTAACATTTCTTCCAGGTTTGAATTTTCTTCGAAGCTGTATCCAACACCAAAGGTTTTTTCAACTTGAAAAGACTTCAATAAAAAATTATAAAAATTCAAGTATGAAAATTTTCAGAGTCGAAAAAATGAAAAATTTCGATCAAGTTGGAACCAAAGTTCAAAAATTCCATCAAGTACTTACAATATCTACATTAAAGTAAACGATTTGATCGTTCGTTGGTGTAAAACGAATCCACGGGAACAAATAAAAAAAAATCAGATCATAAAATACGCGAACACAGGGGGAAAAAGTAATCCTGAATCGATCTGAATCTCCGCGAGTAAAAAAACTATAAAACGTATCGAAAATGGAAAAACTAAACAAAAAACGCGTAAAAATAATTCAACCCATTTCTCAACAAATCCACATGAACACAAAGCATCGAAAAACTCCAAAATAAAACTTGTAGCAAAAAAATACACGAACACTTTTCAAAACCGTTAATCAATTTTAAATAACTTCAAATTAACGAAAAATAAAACAACTACTTACTCGTAAGTATTTGAAAGCATTCGTATTTCAACGGCGTACATAATCAGCATCCTGGGACACTTAAAGTCACAAGAAAACGATGACATCTCTCGACACATCACGAGGGAGCTCATTTTATTAGGTATCGAATTCCAAAACTAAAAACGAAACAGGAAAAACTTGAAAAAACGTACCGACAATAAATTATCCAACAAACACAAAGTATACTTAATTAACAAAATTCAAGTTTAGATTTTCACTTCTAGCGAAAACAATGAAAATATACTTACAATAAGTTATGCGCCTAAAAATTATTGTAATTCGATTTAAAGTAACCATCGAAATAGATGCACGCGTAATTCACGAACGTGTTCCGTTATGTACTGAAAAATTACACGAAATAATTGATAACAATTAACTTGATTTCCAAACAAATACACTTTTCAGGTTCAGATTTCTACTTTTCCAACGACTTCGTAAAACAACGATTAAAATATACTTACAATAGGTTTCGCGGCAAAAAATAGTTTCACTTCGATTTAAAGTACCTAACCATCGAAATCGAAACTGATGCACCGTCTTCATATTTCACTAGAAAATAATAATAAGTAAGCACTCACTACTCATGCACATTCAAATTGAACATCATTGGTTTTCATCGCAAATTCAAAATGTGAATTTACATTTTAAAATTCTAATAATTACAACCGAATACTGCTCAACGCATCGAATAAAAAAATACTTCTGCATACCTCGAGTACATTCCACGCACGTTGATCAAATTCAAAACCATTCGCTGAATTCTGGCCACAAATTGATTTGAGTTGGCATCCAATATTTTCGACGTTTTTGACTGGTACGTAATTGATATCCAAAAATTCGAGAAAACCATGTTCACATTGCGTTGTTCGGCAAATCCGCAGCAGTTTCCTAATAACACAATGTAATAATACAGATTAATTTTTCTCTATAACACAACGGTCAAGTTGACTGCTGATTTCAAACACAATATGAACTAGTAAAAAAATTAACGATTAAGATATTCCACACATACAGATTTAGAAAAAAAAAAAGGTCAGCATGATGAACTTCACATTTATTTTATTCAAACTTGAATTCGCGAACAAAAACCATCCACCGGAGCTGTCACAAAAAAATGGCGCCAAAATGACAAAATACGACACGATAATCGAAATATTTCCAGTAGTCACAAATCTCCTTCCAACACAATCAGAAAAATACGAATTCCCCAGCTCGTCATATAATTGCAAGCATTTTGAAGCAAAAATGAAGAAAATCACTCAATATACTTACGAGGTAACTACGCGATCATGAAAATGGCAATAATAATTTTCAATAAACCGTTATTATTCAATATCCAAAAGACACAACTTACACAAAACGATGTCACTTTTTTTCGTGAACATTGGATAAATACTATCTAATATAAAAAAATAAATACATTTAACAGAAATAGATACTATTCAACTAGTTCAACGCGAGGACATAATTCTCAAACGGAAAACGAAAGACAAAACGACACGACAAAGAACTACGAAAAAAAACAATATGGCAGCACAACGAAAATTTACGCAAAAAGTAGTTCCAGGTAGAAAACGTTCTAAATTGTATGTGATTTCGAAATTTAAAATAAATGAAGGTAATTCGAGTGTTTATAAACTGAAATTTCATTAAATTAATAATAGGTACCTGAGAATCTTTTAAAATCCCAATAAACGACAAACGAACTGCTGAAAATATAAATTCGCGCCAAATTCTCATCATCCACTCATCCCGATCTCTTCTCCCCACAAACACTGAAGCATTACACTACCACAAGCACAAGAATTACGCAAAGCTTTCAATCCGGAATTTAACTCCGTACGTAAAATTTGAGAGAAAATGAAATTTCTCGTCAAAATCAAAAGTCGTTAGCTTGTCCAGAAAATAATATTACAATATTCGTTACATCGCTATAATGCCAAATTATCATAAATTAAGCCTCAAAATTCCCATACGAAAAAATGGCGTCAAAAGTAACACAAACACAACACAGGCCACACAGGGATGGAACGATGGAAGATTTCTCACTGTTACAAATCTCAAACACACGTAATTAATAAGTAATAGAACTTTGAATAAAGACAATGATTTATAGCTCACATTATAAAATGACTTAAACATAACGAATTGCAAAATTTTCACTCAGATTTCAGTCGAAAGTCGAAGAATATTGAAAATATTCACTTACGTGTAATATTGTATTTGGCACACACATTACTTCATCTTATTAACGTTTTAACGAACATTTTCAAAACCGAACCGAATTCACAAACGATGGCTACCGACAGAGCAATGACAGGTACAAAGTGGACCTACGGACGCCAATGACGCCATTAGCTACGCAAGCTGAATGAATGTTGAATGCCTTAATGGTAACCACTAAAAACCAAATTCGCGTGCACGGTGCAATTGCGATTCAAAAATACTTTCAATTTCAATTTCCTACACCTTTCTACGTTAACACGAATACGTCTACGCGTGTATACCTACAACAAAAAAGAGATCTGAAATCACGCGAATGCACATTGCACATCGAAAATGTTATCTGAATTTTCAACTCGAACTCGAACACCGAACGCGAACACTGAACAGCAGAAGAAAATTACATGTTTCTCTTCGTCTTCATCTTTAACGCACAATGTGCTCTCAAGTTCGAAGGGATGATTATATGATACGCAGGCAGTACGCACATACGATCGAATATACGAATACAAGCAAAACTTTTCAAATTACTCAGGATAAATTGCTCACCGAATAATTTCAGCAGAATTTCAATCAAAACACATCAATTGACAGAAAATAACGAGACAATTAATTAAATAAATACATCACACGAACGACACGAGGCGAGGCGGCCTACGACCATTGCACGACACAACACAACGGACGAAAATGAAATGGAAAAATGAAACAACAAATAAGAAACAGTATGTAATGTATACATATGTATGTAGATGTACAATTGTACATAATGAAATGAAAACGAGAAAAAATGGCTGCCAAGTGCCAAGTGCCAACTCGGAGGAGTCCGCCGGAATGTCACAACTACAAATACAAACTCCATACTACGTACCAACCGGGTGATGCGGTAATGCGGTGCGCTGCAGCGCTGCCGCACGGCATGTTTGTATTAGGCGGATTCTACACGTTGGAATGATGCGTTTGAAATCACGTTACGAGACGACTCTATCAATGTAACCAACTCCTGAAGTATCATTGCAGTGATTTTGATAGTACGCATGCGCATGCACTTGGTATTTTTCTCCGAGTTGTGAACATTGTGATTCTGGTAGTTTTTTACGTAATATTTGAATATTTGGCGATAAATTAATTTTTAATATTTGTTTGGATGTATTAGGGATTAACATTTTTTTTCACTTATAAAAAAATTATAAAGATCCCAATTAATTTAAATATATTATTCTGCATTTCTGCTCAAGGAGAAGAAAAAATGAAAATTTTTTGATAAAATAACTTGATAATTTATTTACTTACCTCGATGTAGAATAAATTTAGGTCATTAATTTCTATATTAATTTGTAGGTAATCAAATTTTAATTTGTTCTCATTGAACACTTGAACAGAATATATTTTTTCATTGTAGAGGGAGTAAAAGTCTACTTTTACTCCCTCTCGCGAATCGCTCGAGTGCTCAAACTCGACTTTTACTCCCTCTACAATGAAAAATATCGTATGCAACTCGGGAGATAAATGATTTTCGACGATTTTGAGTTATTTCCCTCGCTTCGCTCGGGCAATAAACCTCAAAATTCGTCGAAAATCACTTTATCTCCCTTGTTGCATAATATACTAAAAAATTAAAACTATTGTAATCCTGAAAAAATGTTTTTTAAAAAATAATTTTGTTGCCGAATAATTTTAATTTTTTATTTTAATAATTTATTATTCATCTAATTACTTACATACCTATGTAGGTATTATTAATCAAATTTAATTTAAGACCTAAATTTAGTTATTCTACATCGAGGTAAATAAATTATTAAATTATTTTAGGTATCGTTAATTTTTCTTCTCATTGAGTAGAAATGCAGAATATATTTAAAATGAGGAGCTTGGTATCAAAGTGAGACAAGCGCCAGTGATACTCTACGACAAAATGGACCTTATGTGTCAGAAATTTTTTTTCTATTTCTTGTTCTCCAACTGTTGGAGGACAAAATCTGTTAAGAAAATTAGAAAATTTTTTCTGACTCATAAGGTCCATTTTGTCGTAGAGTGTCACTGGCGCTTGTCTCACTTTGATACCAAGCTCCTCAAATGATTGCGATCTTTATAATTTTTTTGTAGATAAACCAGGGATGTTAACCGAAATCAAAAAAAATAACGGTTACGGTTTAGCGGTTTCGGTTTTTAAAATTTTTTTCCGGTTACGGTTACGGTTAAGGTTACATTTTTTTTCTCATTTCGGTTTCGGTTTTCGGTTTCGGTTACAGTTATAGTAAAATAATTTCGGTTACGGTTAAAAATAACGGTTTCGGTTAATTTTTTAAAAAACGAGTAAAAAGAGACCAGATACACAAAAAAATCGCCAAAATTTTTCAAATTTGACCATTGGTGTTCAAAATTTTCAAAAATAAATCAAAAAGTGATAAATTAAGACCCGAAACCTGATTCAGTGCAGAGATTATCATTTTTTATTAAAAAAGGATAACCTAAAATCTCAAAATCACAACATTTATCATGGCTGAAATCATTTTTCAATTATTTCATTTCAATTTGTACTCAAATTTCAATTACACAACACACATGAAGAGTCAAGAAGTTTTTTTTTGTTTTTTAAATAAAGAAAAGAATTAACCGAAAACTGGAAAAAATCGTTTCGGTTATGGTTACGGTTACGGTTACATAATCTTATTTATTTCGGTTACGGTTTACGGTTACGGTTTCATTTTTCCAAAAGTTCGATTTCGGTTACGGTTACGGTTACGGTTAATCATCTATTTTTAGCGGTTAATTTTGGATTTCGGTTACGGTTTCGGTTACGGTTAACATCCCTGAGATAAACGAAATAAAATGTCAATCCCTAATACAATTAAATTGATATGAAATAGTATATTATGCAACAAGGGAGATAAAGTGATTTTCGAAGAATTTTGAGGTTTATTGCCCGAGCGAAGCGAGGGAAATAACTCAAAATCGTCGAAAATCATTTATCTCCCGAGTTGCATATGATATTTTTCATTGTAGAGGGAGTAAAAGTCGAGTTTGAGCACTCGAGCGATTCGCGAGAGGGAGTAAAAGTAGACTTTTACTCCCTCTACAATGAAAAATAAATTTATCACCAAGTTTTTAAATATCATGTATAAAACATTAGAATCGCAACACAGAGAAAATACCAAGTGCACACGCATGCGCACTATCAAATTCACTGCAATGATACTTCGGGAGTTGATTACATTGATAGAGTCGTGTTACGAGATTCATTCTTACATCACATCATTCACATCTTCCCATCGTAATTATATTAATAAATTTAATACTAAGGGCCGGTTTATCAATCGTGCTCACGGATTTTTAACTGATGGTTAGCGGCTAACCGACACTTCTGATTGTCAGTTAGCGCTTAACCGACTGTTATTTCCCCTACTTTTGCTTTAACTAGCGATTGAAAAACCGGCCCTAAATATTTTTAGTTTAAGTGGAATGATTTTGATCTATTCAACACGTATATTTATAAATACTTGATTTTCAAGCCTTATGATGGCTAATATAGTATATATGAGTATAGGACACTTTTGAGGCAAATTTAATTTCAATTCTCAAATGACAATTTAAACATTCTTTTTTTCAATTTAAACATTTTTTTTTCAATTTGAACATTTTTTTCAATTTAAATATTTTTTTTTCAATTTAAACATTTTTTTTCAATTTAAATACTTTTTTTTCAATTTAAACATTTTTTTTTCAAGGGAATCATCTCGACGACCTAGTAATATTTTACATGTTTCTGGACCCTAATTTATCACTCTTTCCAAAAATGTGAAAATTTTTCGAATCCGCACAACATTTTGGCTCTAAAATGGGATTTTTTATGGCAAAAATGAGTAAAAACTTCAAAAAATTCCCGGAAAAATTCAAGACTTTTTTTTTAATTTTTTTGACACATCATCTTGAAGTTGAGATCGTGTGGTAACTAACGAAGATACCAAAACTGTTATTCGGGAGTGTAATTCAATTTTTTCACGTTTTGGCCTTCCGAGAATTATTGTCAGCGATAACGGACCTGCTTTTACCTCGGATAGTTTTAAAGATTATTTATCTGAAAATGGCATTCAACACTCTCCGCCTGCTCCCTTTCATCCCGCCACAAATGGCCAGGTTGAGAGGTATAATTAGATATGTGCGCCGCCGAAAAATTACGCTGCCGCCGCTGATTTTTTCTACTTTTTTGCCGCTGCCGCCGCCCAGTAAAATTACCGGCGCGCCGCTGACGCTGCCGCCGGAATTTTTATCGGCGGTGGCGTCGGCGTAAGGGAAGGGTCTTCTCCCAAAAAGATGAAAAAGAGCCGGTAAATTATTAATAAATGACAAGTTTCCCAGTTTTCAATTTTCAAAATATAATTTTTCAAAAAATTGCTGTTTTTTTAAATGACGTCATTTTTTGGATTTTTTCCATATTTTGAAACTAATAGGGCGGTTGTAAAAAATGGCGCGGCTCTGTTTACATTCTATTTCTTATCGTTTTGGAGGTACTTTCTTATCACACTGTATGTATTCTTATGGGAAATTCTCGATTTTTGAAAATTAATTAAAAATCGAGTAATAAACGTAGATTAATGATTTTTGTTTTAAATGAAAGTACAATTCTTCCTCTTTTTGAGAATATTTTTTTCTCTTCCTTACACAGCTTTTTCATTGTGATATATTGTAATTACTGGAGGCTCTTTTTCACTTTTTCAAAAAGAAAACAGCATAAAAATATACTTCAGTGATACATGTAGTTCACTATCTGGCTCCGGCATACAAAATATATTGCCAATGACTTGATATATTTATGATTTAAATAATATTTTGAATGTGTAGTCATATCATATCTCATATGAGGGAATGATTAACATTTACAGTGATAAGAGCTATACTTACTTACTTACTCAATTGAGTTTATGGACCGGTGAATAAAATTTATGAGTCATTTGGATTTATATTTTAAAGAAGATACCAGAAAAATACAAAAATCAACAAAAATCAATAATCATATTTCTTATAATGATTGTTTTCTTTTTGAAAAAGTGAAAAAAGAGCCTCCAGTAATTACAATATATCACAATGAAAAAGCTGTGTAAGGAAGAGAAAAAAATATTCTCAAAAAGAGGAAGAATTGTACTTTAATTTAAAACAAAAATCATCAATCTACGTTTATTACTCGATTTTTAATTAATTTTCAAAAATCGAGAATTTCTCATAAGATTACATACGGTGTGATAAGAAAATACCTCCAAAACGATAACAAAAAACCTGAACTGCTCAGTCGCCATTTTTTACAACCGCCCTATTTTGTTGAGTAAAAAACAATGACGCCGCTGAAATCACCGCCGCTAAATGCTATCGGCGCGGCGCCGGTGGATTTGGAGACCTTGCCGCCGCCGCCAATTTTGTTTCGGCGCACATCTCTAGGTATAATGCTACATTCAAGAAAGCATTGAACACGTTAGCGGCTACAAAGACTGACGTTCAGGAAAAACTGGAGCAGTTTCTAGTAATGTACCGCCAAACTCCACATACCATTAGTAAGAAATCTCCAGCTGAGCTAATGGGCTACCCAACATGTCAAGTTTAGTACGTACTTAGTACGTACGTACTAAACTTGACTTGATAGCACCGAAGCCTATCTCGTCCCAAGAGAATGCTATAAAAGGAGTTCATCGTTCATTCGACATCGATGATAGAATTGTAGCTAGAGATTATACCAACACAAAGCAGAAGTGGAAATTTGGGAAAATTATTCAAAAGTTTGGCCAGCTACATTACACTGTGCAATTAGATGATGGTCGTAGATGAAAGCAGCATGTAGATCAGTTACAAAAAATTGGCTCAGAAGTTCGAGCTCGGGTGATTAATGGCGTGGGAACTTTGACCCAAGCTTCGGTGACTAACGATCGCTCAGGCAACTGATAATTCATTGAGACTGAAACGTAATATCAAAAGACCAGTGTGGTTAGATTTATAACGTTTTCAATTTGTATTATTTTACTTTTCTTTAAGTTTTCGTTCTTATTTCTATATTTTATTAATTTTTTTTTTTAAAGAGGGAAAGATATAGTATCCCCACCACCAGCGCTAGTGTAATGCCTTGTATATGTTAGACTCAAAGTCCGAAATTGTACATTTTGCGGTTGGTACAGGTGATTTTGTACAAACCACTGAGTGTTCGTACAGCGCGTGAGCTATCATACAAAGGCTGACCCCAGGGATGGTGATACCGTTCCGATATTTTAGAGTATCGATATTTTTGGGTGGATCGATCCCGATATTGGATCGATATTTTTACTTCGATATTTCATGGGATCGATATTTTTTGCTTAGTATCAAAACCCGATATTTTTGTTCTCATCATCCCTGAAATCGGCGAAATCATGAATTTTTAAAAGTGAAAATAATATCATTCATTCAACAACTTTGTGTTCTTGTCTCAAAAATACAATCTTTCTTAGTTTTTTGAAAAGAAATCAACTGTTAGAATTATACTGATAATGAAAATTGAATAATTTAAACCCAGAATACAATAAAAATGCTCGCGGTTCACAACAAATACAAGAAATGTAATTTCCAATGTAAATTTTGGTGTAAATTTCGCTGAATTTGCCCTGATATGATGGAAAGAAAAAAATTGATATCGAATATCGATATTTGCGGTATCGATATTTTTGTCGCCGATATTTCATGGATCGATATTTTTCATCCAATCCATATCGATACCAAGTATCGATACTCTAGCAAAATATCGCCATCCCTGGCTGACACATAATGACTGAGAGTGATCCCGCTGCGCGCGCGCGCGGGAAAACTGTTTCAGGTCATCCAAAGTACAACTAATTAGCTACCCGGGGATGTGTGTCCCATTTTCAAAAAAAAATTTTTGTCCGAGTTATGGCGATTTTAAAAAGACTACATTGTTTTACCCCTACCGTTTTTTTAAACCACACTCACGAGGTCCGCGTCGCTACGCACTGGAAATTTCTTTTTTTCATTCGAAAGTAGACACTTTGAACTTTCCAATGCCGGGTCAACGAACTCTCCAGCTACATCTCCGGCCGAGATATCGCCTTTCAAACACACAACTTTTTTTGAAAATCGCGATTTTTTTAGCTAGGTCGGCCTTCTGTTTAAAGGCTAATCCAAAATAACAACTGAGTGATCGGGCGCAACGTGTTGTGCGGCAAAATTGTTTCTGGTCACTTGAAGTACAACTAATTAGCTATCCGGGGAGGGGTGTCCCATTTTCCAAAGTTTTTTTTTGTCCAAGATATGAAGCTATTAAAAAACACTACATCGAGTTGACAGTACTGAACTTCTCGCGGCGTCGCGTCACGACGCGCGGGAAAACTTTTTTTTCATTTGAAAGTAGACACTTGGAGCTTTCCAATGCCGGGTCAACGAACTCTCCAAGTACATTTCCGCCCGAGATATAACCTTTCAAACACAAACAATATTTCAAATGAGTGTTTTTCAGTCATGCTGGAACACAAAAGAGTACATGTACCAATGCAAGTGAAGTCGAGCGAACAGCTGCACAAGGACTAGTTTTCAACCTAGACGACTCGGTAACCGCTCATTGTGTCGAGAAACGAACACACTACAAGCCAGTATGCAATTCTCCCCACCACTGCAAACTGTTTTATCGTAGTCGCGGTTTTAAATAGAAGGCCGACCTAGCTAAAAAAATCGCAATTTTCAAAAAAAAGTTGTGTGTTTGAAAGGCGATATCTCGGCCGGAGATGTAGCTGGAGAGTTCGTTGACCCAGCATTGGAAAGTTCAAAGTGTCTACTTTCGAACGAGGAAAAAATTTTCCCGCGCGTCGCGACGCTGACCTTGTGAGCGTGGTTTAAAAAAACGGTAGGGGTAAAACGATGTAGTCTTTTTAAAATCGCCATAACTCGGACAAAATTTTTTTTTTAAAAATGGGACACACATCCCCAGGTAGCTAATTAGTTGTACTTTGGATGACCCGAAACAGTTTTCCCGCGCGACGCATTGCGAGCGCGCAGCGCGATCACTCTCAGTCATTACGGGTCAGCCTTTATACAGTAGACTCCTGATGGAGTCCCGATTATCCGACTCTCGATTATCCGATCAAAAAATATTATCTGACAACTCCCGATTATCCAACCTCCAAATGTCGGATAATGCTTTATTATCCGACTTATTTTAAATTTAGCTCCTAACCAAAGAAATTTGTATGTAAAAACGTTCACACCATCTGGTATGGTACTGGAAAGCAGTGGGAGATGAGAATTCATGAGTTTTGGAAAGGCAGAAAGGTGTCACTTCGCGAAAACTAATGATTTTTTGCAAATGGTCGAACTTTACAAAAGCTCTAAAAAAAATTTATGCGCCACGACAAAAATCTACAACCAACTTTTTTTCAAAAAATTAATGATTTTGTCTTAGAAAAAGTGATTTCTTTCAAGTTTTTCTTTTTTTAAATTTTAACCTAAAAATATTGAGGTGATTTTTTTTTAGATTTTAGTTCTATTGTTTTAATTTTGGTTTTGAGGTTTTTTAAAAATAAATGCATGCCAAATTATTTCCCCGCATTTCAAGAACTCATTTATTATGTTTTTTCTGAAAAAAACTGAACTTTTCGATTATCCGACTTTTTGAGTATCCGACACTTTCCCGCCCCAATTATGTCGGATATTCGGGAGTCTACTGTACTTGGTACAACTTGTTTTGTACAATTCGCGATGTGTACAGTTAACACTGAACCAATTGCGGAGTGTTCGGACAGTGCTGACACTCTGTACAACCGGTCTGTACGAACTCCGAAATAAAAGCTGAGCAAAGCACCGAAAAAAATTTCAGCTGTCTCAAAAGATACTCAAATTGGAAGATATTTTTTTTAAATCAGTCATTTCCTTCTATTTGATGGTATTGAAGATTCATAATAATCTTAAAATGATTCGTCAGTCAAATTTTTAGCTGAAAAATCCACAATTCGATTGGTTTTGGAAATTTTTGTAGTTGGAAGTTTTATAGCTGAGGTTCTCAAATTGGTTGAAAATTGAATCGATTTTACAAATACGATACCTACCTTAATTCTTGATCGATTGTTGTAATTACCATAATTTCCAATATTTACTTCAACTTTCAACCATCAAATAGAAGGAAATGACCAATTTAAAAAAAAATCTCCCAATTCGAGTATCTTTTGAGACAGCTGAAATTTTTTTCGGTGCTTTGTATTTCAGCTTTTATTTCGGAGTTCGTTTCGTACAGACTGGTTGTACAGAGTGTCAGCACTGTCCGAACACTCCGCGATTGGTTCAGTGTTAACCGTACACATCGCGAATTATACAAAACAAGTTGTACCAAGTACAATAGCTCACGCGCTGTACGAACACTCCGCGGTTTGTACAAAATCACCTATACCAACCGCGAAATGTACAATTTCGGACTTTGAGTCTAACATATACCTATACGTTTTAATCGATACTGATTGCTCATGGCAATATGTAAATAAAAGTTATTAAAATCAGAGTTACAATTATTATTCGTACTCGCGAATACAACAGAGGGGTTGTTCAAATAGTGAAAATTATGGAAAATTAAAATAATAATTTCAAAGAAATGGACGAGTTTGACTTGCGAACTACCTATGGACGGGAGATAGTGAGTTGATTCCCAGCTTTGAAAAAGGTTCTAATTGATTCCCATTTTTTTTTTTTTTTTTTGAAATGTCCGAATTGATTCTCACTTTTTTTCAGTGGTATGTACGAATTGATTTCCCCTTTTTTTCAGGAGTATATATGAATTGATTCCCCCAATTTTCAGAGGTATATACGAATTGATTCCCAACCTCTTTCAACAAAGGAATTTTTCAGGAGAGCAAATTAATATGCACAAAACGTTTCTACGACTTAAAATTAGGATCAGCAAATGTTAGTTTGTTTCAAAATGTGGATAACTCCAGGTCTTAAGAATTGAAATGAAAAAATTTCCCATTTCTAAATCACAGATCTTTGAAGTTTTCGAGCTTTTTATTTAAAAAACACAAAAAAGGTGTTGAAATAATTTTTTTAATTCAAAATAAATAACACCATTGTTTTTTTTTCGTAAAATTTTATTTCCGAAACTGTGATTAAAAAATTCCCAAGCATAAGCGCATCCAGATGGGAAAATTTTTCATTTCAATTCTTGAGAACTGGAGTGAAAACTGCTCTGTAGGCCCCAAATCCACATTTTGAAACAAACCAACATTTGCTGAACCTAATTTTAAGTCGTAGAAACGTTTTGTGCATATTAATTCGCTCTCCTGAAAAATTCCTTTTTTGGAAAATAAAGTGGGAATCAATTCGAATTTCCAACTATCTTTCTGATTTTTTGACCGACTTTCAGATTGACTTTCAGATTGACTTTTTGATCAACTTTTTGACCGACTGTTTGACTGACTTTTCTACCAACTTTTTAACCGACTTTTCGACAGCTTTCCGACTATCTTTCTGATTTCCAACTATCTTTCCGACCGACTTTCTGACCGACTTTCCGATCAACTTTCCAATCGACTTTCCGATCGACTTTCTGATCAACTTTCCGATCGAATTTCCAATCAAATTTCCAACTATCTTTCTGATTTTTTTGACCGACTTTCATATTGACTTTTTGATCAACTTTTTGACTGACTTTTCTACTAACTTTTTGACAGCTTTCCGACTATCTTTCTGATTTCCAACTATCTTTTCAACCGACTTTTCGACCGACTTTTCGACCGACTTAATTCAAAAATGTTACACAAAAATATTACGTGAACTACTTGATATAACATATCATCATTTCCTCATCTGAAATAGATTTTTTCCAAGTTTTTCAAGTCTAACATAATGTCATTATGTCTGGACCTAAAATTGTTATGTTACGTAACACTTTTCAAATTTTACCCCCCACCCCTAAGACATATCCATGTCAAAAATCAGTCAAGAGATGCAACTATTTGGCCCGACGAAGATTTTTGGAAAAATTGAAATAAAATAAGCACAGAAACACTTTTCTAGATGATTTATGCTTCTTTTGGATTTTAAAAAAATTCCAGGGAAAATTCCAAAATTCCTTGACATTACCTAGTCTTTTCCAGATTTTCAAAACTTTCAGATTTTCCAGAAAGTGGACATTCTGTGAGTTTTCAGCAAAGAAGAAGCCGAATTTTCTGAGCTTAGAAGCTTTGGTTAAGTAAATAAAAAATTAAGACATAAGGTGAAGAGATCTTCCAACAATTTCTCCAACATTGCACATTATGACTTTTGAGAAGGCAATTTTTATGATCAAAAAATCCACAAAAATTGTCCATTCTATGTTTGCAACATTTTAATTTACCAAAAATAATTTCTCAATTTTCAAATTTTTTCCCTCGAGGCTCGAATCTAGAATATCTAAATCTGCTCCAATTTAAGTACCAATCATTCGCAAGTACTCCTATCCTCAAGCCTCCATTCGAGTACAGATTTACAAGAATTTGAAAAATTACGTCACATTCTTCGCGATCGCGATATATAATATAGCTACTTTAAATAGGTTTAGTACTATGCTGGATATCTAGCTAAATCTCGAAGCTGCTCCTGTACAAATACCACGAATACCAGGTCGGTTTTCACCACTCGAAGCAGATTCTACGACAAGTTGATAGAAATCCACTTCAATGACGCAGGTGTCCGCCGCTCAGCTGATGTATGTACATTGTATGATAACACGATTTCATTCGCGAGCCAGCCATGAGCCAGCCTTGTCTGATGCAACGATCACGTTTTACGGTTCTTATCGTTTCTAATTTTTGTACATAAGATTCGCAAATCAGCACAAGTTTATCATTCTTTAAGTAGGCAGTTATCGAAAAATCGCGAAGTTCGTTTTATCGTTTTTTTTCTAGAAATAAAATTTTGATTGCGAGTAAACCGGTTTCATCGTAATACCAGGTGAGTTCTTTTTGCCTTTGATTTTTATTTCATTTAAAGTGTGATTTTTAGAGAGCTTTCTATTATATCTCGTCCTTTCTGTCGATTCAACATAATTTAGCAATGGTGTAGCCAGGGGTTCGGACTTCCCCCATCCCCCATGAGGTCAAGAATTTTTTTTCAAAATCATTTTTACGTGAAACTTACTTCTCTCGGGCATGAACAAAATCACAATTATATGAATTTTTTGAGACGACAGTACGTAAAAAGTCCCCCCCCCCCCTCACCTAAAATCCTTCTGGTATTTCAAGTCTCCATATCCATTTCGTACCCTCCCCAAAAAAACTTTCGACGCCACTGCTTGGATTTGTTATTATTTTTGATTTTCAAGATCAAATTAATTGGCATGGAAGTTGTTTATTCCAAAACTGTATTTTCATCACGTTTTTTCCAAAATATTCTATGCAAATCGCATAAGAACTTTATAAACCTGTGTAACTGCTAAATATTAATGAAAATGATTCAAATTTTGAATTTAGTGTTTTTATAGTGAAAGAAAATTTTATGTGAAGGGATTAAGGACTAAACTCAAAATCTCTCAAAAAATTATGAAAGTTCTGACCCTCCCACCATCATGAGAAATTTCTGGCTACCCCAATGTAATTTAGTACTAATCTCGTTAAAAGAGAAAGTTCATCAAATATTCAAGCTGAAGACAAAACTTCAAATTATTAAGCTAAAATTTCATTTTCTAAGATATGAAAAAAATAGCAGTCATCGGGGCCGGAGTAGCTGGTCTGGCGGCCACCAAACGTGTCACCGAACCTGACAATAACTTCGAGTGCATAACTTTCGAATTAGCAGACAACATCGGAGGCACCTGGGTGTACACCGATAAAACTGGTAAAGATGAATACGGAGTCCCAGTTCATTCCAGCATGTATCAAGGTCTAAGGTACGAAAACTATTTCAAAAAGAGATAGAATTTATCAAAAAGAATTAACATTTTCAATCTTCAGAACCAATTTACCCAAAGAAGTTATGGAAATACCAGATTTCCCTCATAAAGATTTTGAGAACAGATCGTATCTGACTTCGGCTGAGGTTCTACGATATTTGGAAGACTTCGCGGATCACTTCAATTTAAGAAAATATATCAAAGTAATTTTCCATTCGGTTGATTCGAGTAGTTGTAGTTGTACTTATATCGAGACTAATTTACTATTTGACACCAATTATTGTGTAATCATGAACGAATACGATGTAGGTAATTCGCGGAATGAAATATGTTTTAGTTTCGACATTACGTAAAAAGTGTTAGACCAATACAGAACGAAAGATGGGAAATTCAAGTTACCGATCTGAAGCTTTCGAAAGATTATACTTATTATTTCGATGCAGTAATTATATGCATTGGGTATGTAGCTTAACTTCTTAAATTACATAGTTAGCCTAGCTAGCTACTGTAAAAATTGTTATGAATGTAAAAAAAAAAACAAAAAACGAAATTCGAACATAAGACTTCAAATGGCCTGAAAAAAGCCACTGACCCATTCCCCCTATCTCGTCTCCCTTCCCCTACCCTACTTGCACTTAAAATTTAATAATCAACCAAGAATTGAACATCTCTTCAAAGAAACGACAAAAAATGCCCGTTTTAAGGTATTTAAAAAATTATTCTTTTGACGTTTTTCAAAAACCATTTCAGGAGACTGAAAAAGTTTCGTTTTTGTCGTTTTTCAAAGAAACGACAGAAAACCACCATTTTTGGAAAAGTACTGTAGAAACGTCATTTTGGCATGGCATTTTTCAAAGACCACCTCAGAAGACTAAAAAAAATGTTCGTTTTTGTCGTTTTTCAAAGAAACGACAGGAAAACAACATCTTTAAAAAAGTATCGTAGAAATGTCACTTTTGATGTTTTTCAAAAACCATCTCAGGAGACTGAAAAAGTGTCGTTTCTGTCGTTTTTTAAGGAAACGACAAGAAACGACCATTTTTGGATAAGTATCGTTAAAATTTCATTTTTGATGTTTTTCAAAAATCATCTCAGAAGACTGAAAAAGTGTCGTTTTGTCGTTTTTTAAAGAAACGACAAGAAACGACCATTTTTGGAAAATTATCGTTAAAATTTCATTTTAGATGTTTTTCAAAAACCATCTCAAGTGACTAAAAAAATGTCGTTTTTGTCGTTTTTCAAAAACCATCACATCGGTTTTTAGCCCAGGAGAAATGTACTTTGAAAAAAGAAAAAAATGTTAATCGAAATTTTATTGCGGAAAAAGCTTCTATATGATGTCCAGAGTCTATGGTAAATTCGCACCGCCCCCACCCCTATTGCTTTTTGAGGGGGGTGGGCCCCTTATAGGGGAGAAAATTGTTTTGCACCGATTTCGCTCAAATTCGCGTGGAGGGTTATTTAGGTGTAGAAGTACTCCGCCAAAAAATTTCAGCCCCCCTCGACCTCAGGGGGCTGAGCCATCGCTTCCCAAAGTTGGACATTTTTGACTAAAATGACAAAAAACAAAGTTTTTCGATTACAAAACCGCCCCAAAATTTTAATTTTGAAAAATTTCGTATTTTTCGTATACATTTTGAGACAACGAATCCGACTAGCCCATCAATTTTTTCGTTCGAAGTGTTTAACCCCCCCTACGACCCCATTGAATGTGTACAGATCGTGTTTTTTTCAGCAAAAAATGACTTCGTTTCATAGATGTCCCAAAAATGATATTTCGAGTGAAAGTGAAAATTTTATGACTTGAAATGTTCCATATGACGTCCGTAGTGAGTGGTGAAAACGCACCGCCCCTACCCTCGTGCTTTCTACAGGGGGTGAAACGGAGGGGGCTCGTTCCTAAAAATTATTTTTTCGCATCAATTTCGGTCAAATTCACTAGGTGGGTTATTCGGGTGAAGTAGTATTTCCCCAAAAAATTTCAGTTCCCCCACACATCAGGGGGCCGAGCCATTGTTTCCCAAAATTGAGGAGTTTTGTGAAAAATTACAAATTTTGCGAGAAAGTAAAAATTTTTTAATATAAAATGTTCCATATGACGTCCATAGTGTGTGGTGAAAACGCACCGCCCCTACCTCTCGGGTATTCTGAAGGGGAGTGGGGTTATAGGGGGGTCAATTTCAAAAAATAATATTTTTGCACCGATTTCGCTGGAATTCACATGGAGGGTTATTTAGGTGAACAAGCACTCCCTAAAAAATTTTCAACCCCCCTCGACCTCAGGGGGCTGAGCCATCGCTTCCCAAAGTTGTACATTTTTGATGAAAATGACAAAAAACAGAATTTTTCGGTTACAAAACCATTTTTACTTTCTCGCGAAATTTGTAATTTTCACAAAACTCCTCAACTTTGGGAAACAATGGTTCGGCCCCGTGATGTGTGGGGTGGGGGACTGAAATTTTTTGGGGAAATACTACTTCACCCGAATAACCCACCTAGTGAATTTGACCGAAATTGATCCGAAAAAATAATTTTTAGGAACGAGCCCCCTCCGTTTCACCCCCCTGCGAAAAGCACGAGGGGTAGGGACGGTGCGTTTTCACCACTCACTACGGACTTCATATGGAACATTTCAAGTCATAAAATTTTCACTTTCACGCGAAATATCATTTTTGGGACATCTATGAAACGAGGTCATTTTTTGCTGAAAAAACCACGATCTGTACACATTCAATGGGTCGTAGGGGGATTTAAACACTTCGAACGAAAAAATTGATGGGCTAGTCGGATTTGTTATCTCAAATTGTATACGAAAAGTACGAATTTGTTCAAAATTGAAATTTTGAGGCGGTTTTGTAACCGAAAAATTCTGTTTTTTGTCATTTTCATCAAAAATGTACAACTTTGGGAAGCGATGGCTCAGCCCCCTGAGTTCGAGGGGGGTTGAAAATTTTTTAGGGAGTGCTTGTTCACCTAAATAACCCTCCATGTGAATTCCAGCGAAATCGGTGCAAAAATATTATTTTTTGAAATTGACCCCCCTATAACCCCACTCCCCTTCAGAATACCCGAGAGGTAGGGGCGGTGCGTTTTCACCACACACTATGGACGTCATATGGAACATTTTATATTAAAAAATTTTTACTTTCTCGCAAAATTTGTAATTTTTCACAAAACTCCTCAATTTTGGGAAACAATGGCTCGGCCCCCTGATGTGTGGGGGAACTGAAATTTTTTGGGGAAATACTACTTCACCCGAATAACCCACCTAGTGAATTTGACCGAAATTGCTGCGAAAAAAAAATATTTAGGAACGAGCTCCCTCCGTTTCACCCCCCCTGCAGAAAGCACGAGGGGTAGGGGCGGTGCGTTTTCACCACTCACTACGGACGTCATATGGAACATTTCAAGTCATAAAATTTTCACTTTCACGCGAAATATCATTTTTGGGACATCTATGAAACGAGGTCATTTTTTGCTGAAAAAACCACGATCTGTACACATTCAATGGGGTCGTAGGGGGGGTTAACACTTCGAAAGAAAAAATTGATGGGCTAGTCGGATTCGTTATCTCAAAATGTATACGAAAAATACGAAATTTTTCAAAATTAAAATTTTGGGGCGGTTTTGTAATCGAAAAACTCCGTTTTTTGTCATTTTAGTCAAAAATGTCCAACTTTGGGAAGCGATGGCTCAGCCCCCTGAGGTCGAGGGGGGCTGAAATTTTTTGGTGGAGTACTTTTACACCTAAATAACCCTCCACGCGAATTTGAGCGAAATCGGTGCAAAACAATTTTCTCCCCTATAAGGGGCCCACCCCCCTCAAAAAGCAATAGGGGTGGGGGCGGTGCGACTTTACCACAGACTCTGGACATCATATAGAAGCTTTTTCCGCAATAAAATTTCGATTAACATTTTTTTCTTTTTCAAGCACTTTTTCGGTGCTATTACTCCTGGGCTATTTGTCGTTTTTTGAAGAAACGACAATAAACGACCATTTTTGGAGAAGTATCGTTAAAATTTTATTTTTGATGTTTTTCAAAAACCATCTCAGGAGACTAAAAACTGTAGAAATGTCATTTTTGATGTTTTTCAAAAACCATATCAGGAGACTGAAAAAGTGTCGTTTTTGTCGTTTTTTGAAAAAACGACAAGATACGACCATTTTTCGAAAAGTTTTGTAAAAATTTCATTTTTAATGTTTTTCAAAAACCATTTCTGGAGACTGAAAAGTGTAATTTCTGTCGTTTTTCAAAGAAAAGACAGGAAACGACGACTTGAAAAAGCGGTAATACTGTCATTTTTGTCGTTTTTCAAAGAAAGGACAAAAATTGTCCATTTTAAGGTACATACCTATCTTTATAAAAAATATCAAATTTCTCTTGTTTTTTTTTTAATTTGCGAAAATTTTCATCAAGAATGACGAATCTTCTTTTGAAACCAGCGGATACATAGAAATTTGAGATTTTCGAACAAATTGTTCTGAAATATACCCGAACAAAGCGAAAATAAATGTTTAAAAAACATGTTTAAGAAGTGAAAACCTGTTCTTGAAAAAAGTTTTTTTTACTTTAGAAAATTGCCAATTGAATGGAAAATTTCATTTTTCGGTCATCAATCAAGGAGGAAGGACTGAACCCAAAATTACTATTCATAAGACAATCCCATATCTAAAATTTCAGGAGTTATAATTCTTTTCTCTGATTTTGCAAATTTTTGAAATCCCAAAATTGTCTCATTGCCCAGTAAAAATGAAAACTTGATCTAGTCAACGAAAAAAGCTAGAATTTGGTATATACCCTATCAAATTTGACACATTTCACACTAATAAAAATTGATCTTCTATAAACTAAAATTAGCCTACAATGTCTTTTCAATTTCAACACTACTCAAATCCACCATTTATTTTTCATTTCGTAGCAATTACAGCAATCCAGCCATTGCCAGTATCCCAAATATCCAAAATTTCGAAGGATTACAAATGCACAGTCACGACTACAGAGAACCTTCGAGATTCAAAAATAAAAAAGTAATCGTAATCGGAGCCGGATCATCCGGATTAGATATTTCTGGTCATATCTGCGGGACTTCCGAAACGGTAAAATTTCCCATCTCCTATTTAAATTCAAATTATATTCACCGAACTTCAAAAATACGAATAATTATGTAAATACATCCATATTTATACCTTTCTCATTCACAGACGCAAGTATACCTGAGTCATCACAATAAAAAAATTCATACTATTCCGTTACCGAAAAATTTACAACATAAACCGGATGTAAGAGAAATTCGAGATGGAAAGGTTGTTTTCGTCGACAATTCAGAGGTATCCGCTGATGCCATTATATATTGCACAGGTAATTTGAGGCAGCTCCTCTCCCTCTCCCCAATTTATATCTAGAACTATTTTTCGACATCGAGACTAAACTAATTACATTTTCTCCAATTTCTAAAGGATACGTCTTCAAATACCCATTCCTCGACGCCGAATGTAAAATCAGAGTAGAAAATCACATAGTGAAACCTCTTTACAAACAACTGATCAATATAGAGCATCCGACAATGTCTATCATTGGAGTAGCCAGAGATAGTCCAAATTTCGACTTATTTGATTTACAAGTAAGCGATAAATATAATTAAAAATTTTATTTAAATATTATAAGGTCAACTCACCCAAAAAATAATTTCCTCTTGAATATATCAACTAATTGAAATCCTACGACGTTTGGCAGGCTCGTTGCTTTTTGAACGTCTTCAAAGGACTAGTGACGCTTCCCAGCAAACAAGACATGTACGCTGAAACAGAACAAGAAATTAATGAACGTGTGAAAATCACAGGAAATGAAAAACATTATCATAGTTTAAAAGGAACACGAGCTAAAGCATATTTCGATGAGGTATCGCGATTTGCCAAGTTACCTTTTGTAAAACCGGCCATATTTGATATCTATATCGCTGGACAAGAAAACAGAGTCAAAGATTTTCAAAATTTTAGAACTAAGATTTATAAATTGATCAACGATTGTGAATATATTGTCGAAGAGTGAATTATCTAAGTAAAAATTTATTATGTACAATGTACATGCCTAGCTACAAACAGTTCAGAACATTTTTTCAGTATTTCCACATCATTTCCACTGAGTAATAAATTTTTTAAATTTAATATTGTTATTATTAAACTACACGAATTAAGGTCGGATTTAACAAAATTGTGGAGAGCATTGAGGTGTAACTCCTACCAATAATATCAAAATTAGATTTTATAGTCAAGAAAACTAGGTTTGAGTAGAAAAATTTACAATAGTAAGGTGTCTACTAAAATCACAAGAACAAAACTTCTTACTATCTTCGGAATTTTTCGGATTAAAAATGAAAATTTTTTACGATTCTTTGCTCACTCACTCCCCTCTTAAAAAAATGGTGATTCAAATCGATAAATTCCATGCAAGTCCTTCGCAAACATTCTAGCTTGCCTTGCTCAATAAATAATCAAATGATAGGAGAGGGATTCTTGGAGGAAAAGAGTGTATAAAATTTCAAAGAATATCAGTTATTTTTCTAAAAACTGAGAACTTGCAAAGCAAGGGAGAAAATTTTTATTTTCCTTGTGGTGAAATATGTGGATAAAATTTATCGACGTTTTTACCACCACTGGAATCACTTTTTCCTTGTGGTGAAATGTGTGGATAAATTTTATCCACGTTTTTACCACCACTGGAATCACTTTTTCCTTGTGGTGAAATATGTGGATAAATTTTATCCACGTTTTTACCACCACTGGAAACACTTTTTCCTTGCGGTGAAATATGTGGTTAAATTTTATCCACGTTTTTACCACCTTTGGAAACACTTTTTCCTTGTGGTGAAATATATGTATAAATTTTATAAACGTTTTTACCACCACTGGAAACACTTTTTCGTTGCGGTGAAATATGTGGATAAATTTTATCCACGTTTTTACCACCACTGGAATCACTTTTTCCTTGTGGTGAAATATGTGGATAAATTTTATCCACGTTTTTACCACCACTGGAATCACTTTTTCCTTGTGGTGAAATATGTGGATAAATTTTATCCACGTTTTTACCACCACTGGAAACACTTTTTCCTTGCGGTGAAA